>WUAP02144457.1:0-10091 GCA_015163945.2 Stichodactyla helianthus | reverse complement strand
TGATGATGATGATGATAGCAGTGGTAGTGGTAGTGGTGATGATAATGATCATGAGCAGTACTGGTGGTGGTGATGATCATGATCATGAGCAGTACTGGTGGTGGTGATGATCATGATCATGAGCAGTACTGGTGGTGGTGGTGATGATCATGAGCAGTACTGGTGGTGGTGATGATGATGATCATGAGCAGTACTGGTGGTGGTGATGATGATAATGATCATGAGCAGTACTGGTGGTAGTGGTGATGATCATGATCATGAGCAGTACTGGTGGTAGTGGTGATGATCATGATCATGAGCAGTACTGGTGGTGGTGGTGATGATGATGATGATAGCAGTGGTAGTGGTGGTAATGGCAATGGTGAACATGGGGATGTTTTTGTTGATGTTAATGGTGATTATGGTGTTGATGTTAATGGTGATTATGGTGTTGGTGTTGGTGGTAATGATGTTTGTGACAAAATAACAAAATCATTGTTGCTGTTGATGATAATGATGATGATAAGTATAATAGCTGAACCAACATATCAATTTAATTTACCTAATTTTTTACCAGCAGCTTTGTAATAAGCCATAAGTCTAAATGTTGTACTAATCTTCCCTCAATAGATAACACAAAGAATGCAGCTCATGGGTCAGATTCCTCAAGTTCAGCAGAAAGAGTAAGACTATAGAATAGTAATTAAAATTTTAGATTACAATAGGCAAATTAAATTTTGCTAAGAGTTGTTCCACCCTACTGTAGGAGTTAAATAATAAATTTTTCTTGTGTTTTGTTTTTTATTAGGAGCTGAAGTTCTTTTTTGGCTATAAAAGGCAAAATACTGCACAGTACAACAACTGTACGTTGTGTATTATCAAGCCTCATGCCATGGCTGAAGGTTTGTGGATCATCAGTGCACTGACCACTAAAAGAGATAATTATAGAAAAGTATTTTATGATCAGCTTCATTAACATTTTATTGACTCAGCTTGGTAGGGTCAGTCTTGATCAAAGAATACTGGACTATTAAATTGCTGATATTTTGTTATAACATCTTGGCTTGTTTATGAGGCAGACAGAATTGTCCAGAACTACAATTGAAATTTGAACAAAATTTGCTCTGCTAAAAAATGTTTATTTTTAATTTGTCTGGTTTCCTAATACAATATGAGCTGATATTTAATACCCAATATTTACTGTATTTGTTAGCTGTTAATGCTTTCTACAGATGTCTACCAAATGCATTTCATATTGATTTTCTTCATGTTGCTACTGTTTTGACCCCCTACCATGACCAGATGTGACATCATAATGAAACAGGGCATTAAAGCCTCACTTCTTTTTGAAATCTGTGAACATCATGTTGCTACTAGCTACTAGTGACTTACAATTAAATTTAAATTAAAATGAACTAAGTCCTCATGCTGAGTGATTGCAACCTTATAATGTCAATGCAATAATCAGTGCACTTTTTAATTTTAGGTATGACTGGGAAAATTATCTCTGCAATTCTTGAACAAGGATTTGAAATTTCTGCTCTTCAAATGGTAGGAGTAAACTATATGTAGGATAACTTACTTTCAATTTTTATAAAAAAGCTAGTTTAAGGGGACTATTGAAATTTCTAGCTTGTAGTCTTGATTTGTATGCTTGGTGACCGGTCATGACGCCCCCTAGCCATGACGCCCCACCATGACGCCCCCAGTATATACCATGACGCCCCATACTATATTAAAAGTAATTTAACGGCAAAATGCTTTAAAAATAAATCTAAATACTTAAGGAATATTGAACTTAAATGCTTTTATCAATTGTAGAACGGAAACCTAATTGGAAATCGAAACGATCTTACCGAAAGCAATCGAACGCGTACTTCTATGAAATCCAGCTAAAAAATGACAAATTACTTTCTTTTCACCCTACTACACGATCAATATATTTCTCTATTGAAGGCTATCGTTTAAGAAAATCCTATCAAATGGTTATGTAGCCTGGCTTAACTTGTTCTGAAGTGCTTGAATATGAGGCTCACCACTAGGCCAAAATGTAGTAGTTTTTTTAGTCAAGATGGCCGCCATGTTAGAAAAGTCTGTGGGCTACCTGTAATTTATATACCTTCCCAATTGTTTTTTGATTCATTTATTCCTTCTTCTGCTCTTCCATTAATAATTCCATCCATCCATTCTTTGGTTATTTTACTCATTAATTCATCCATCCATTCATTCTATCAAGATGCATGCATGCTTGGACTCAATGATTTGTTTCTCAAATACCTTGACTATTTTATTCATTAGTCTTTTATTTTCTACCAGATATCAGATGCAATAAGAGGCAATAAAACATCAACAGCTGCTCGTCAAACAAGCATGGAATATTCATTACTAATAACCACATTTATCTGTGTTCTTGGTGGACTGTCCTTCATCTTGTGTGCATTTTATGTTGAAAAAGACCACAAAGAGGCTGACAAGTATAATCAAAGTGATGATACAAGCTCACTTTTGAGCTCTGTTTTTGGAGAACAAAATGATCAAACAGATGAAAATGACATTGATGATTATGATGATGATGAACTGCTTATTCATGAACCACAAGATGTACCTTATAATGAACCTCTTAGTGTACCTGTATGTGTACATAATGGTGCTGTTCAACCTGGTGACGCACCTGGAATTGCACCTCAGTTAGTGTAAACCAAGCTGAAACACCATTTCTTTCAATGCTGGAAGCCTATTAAGGTACCTTGGCCAGGCTGAATTCCCAACATTTCAACCCTTAGGAACAGGTGCTGTTAGGATCATCTCTGGACTCTGTCTGCTTTCAGAGATGACCCTAACAGCAGCTGCATAGGAGACTACCCTTAGAACAGATTCTGAAGTCCCAAAATATCATTAATGGAAATTTCGAACCATTTTTCAATCTTAAAAACAAATGTTGCTCAATTTTAATGGTACATCTTCATAAGCATAACAACTCTCTGAGGAAAAAATAGTAAATAAGAAATGAATTATCAAAAATGCAAATAATTATATAACAAAGAATAGTACAAACATATCACAAAGAATTGCAAAAAAGGAGTAACGACAATGAACTTCAGATGTTAATAAGCTGATAATTCAATATACATACTTTGTATAAGACACCTGACTAAGAGGTCCCTGTTCATACGATAAGAGAAATTAAATTAAGATTAGAAAGAATAAAGAGAAAAATAACATTAAGCCCCTGGCAGGAGTCGAACCCCACGTCTTCGGTTTACTAGTCCGATGTGTTAACCACTACACCACAAGGTGTTATTTTTCTCTTTATTCTTTCTATATCTATATATACACCAAACGCATTCACCTTAAATTGAGATTAAATAAGTTTAATCTCTTAATTGTTAAGATGTCTCTCTTTAGGATAGGCTTTTCAAGGCCATGTGATGTCAGCCATATTGAATCCAAGAGCAACTGAAAATTTTAGTGTAAAATAAATGTAATGATAAAATATTGTTCTTGTTAAATTCAATATGGCTGTCGTATCACTGACTAACTAGAGATTATCACATGTTAAAGGATTGATATCATTTTTATTCATGAGTTTTCCGTATCATATCATGAACGAGCGAGTCCATGAGCGATACAGTATGATAGGAAAATGAATGAATAAAGACAATATCAAACTCTTATCAAGTAATAATTTGTTTATGACACATTTAGAGTCGGTACAATAATACAGAAAAATATTTTATCGTTCAAAATATCATTGGACAGTTTACTGTGATATTGTATTACTGATATAGATTTTATTCACAGCCTTATCACATGGATATCGACCCTAAATGTGTAATAAATACAACTATTTGTTAACTAAAGGTGCATATATAGAGAAGGCTATGCATTATTTTTAACATTGATTTATTGAAATACAAGTAAAACACCCTTCTCATGCCACCCCTCCTGTACTATCTACCTTCTGCCAATAGACCTCCTCAGTTTGGGTGTAATGTTTATCCATTTCAGATCATGTGTCACTTCCTATATTTCTTTTTTATTTGAGACACTTGAAAAGATACATATGTAAACATGAATGAGCCTCAAACAATCACAAGGGAATAATAATATGTGGTCCCAAACTAAGGTGTATTGATGACCATTCTCTAAGGCCATAATTAGACTAGAGAGTTAACCTAGGTTGGGTAAATATTTTGACAATGACTGCTAATTATTTAGCATTGTTTCAACATGTCTAACTTAGGTTGAACCTCACACTCTAGTCTAAACACATCCTACATCAGATCTCAGCGAATTGCCGAACCAAGACAAAAACCGTTGCGATTTCGTGTAATAACGTCTACTGTCACGCCTAAAAACGTTGATGTCTACCTCTACATTCCTTTGCAGTTACATCCCTGGGTAAAATGTACGTTAGCAAACAAGGTATAATGTATAGCCACAAAAAAGCTCCTATGGACAAATTTCGATCTCAAGTTATAGACTTAATCGTAGATATGGGCGGAGATATTGCTTCAGGCTTTTCTTTCTGGAAGTTTCAGCGAATTAGCCTTAAAACTGATTGCACTTAGCGATTTTCCCATGTGCAAACTGCAAAGGAAGGTAGAGGTAAACATCAATGTTTTCAGGCATGACAGTAGATGTTATGACACGAAATCACAACGTTTTTTTGTCTTGGTTCAGCAGTTTGCTGAGATCCGTTGTAAGTTTTCTCAACTTAGTTTACACATTAAACATTACATAAACTTGTGCTAATTTTGAGAGCACTCTGACTTGCATACTTCCTATCCCTTCTCCCCTGAGGAGAAAATGTTCTTCCCAAGGGGGGTAGGGGATACTACAGCAAGGTTGCATTCACCTTGTTCAAACATAACTCCAGCCCAAAGTTGCTGCAAATCATCATTGCAAATTATGTGAATTTGACATGTTCTCATCCCCTTGGAACCTGAGTTGGGCCTGCTTCACAATAGCATCATAATCTTGATCACTGTTGCTTTTCTCAAACTGGTTCAAAGATGGAAATTTGTGAGATTAAGATGCTTTTGTGAACCAGGCCTAGAAGAGATTAAGAGAACTAATTAGAATAGAAAAACCTTTATATATGCTGTAGTTTCTAGAGTGGTTGTAATGAACCCAAGAAATAGTTATTAGTATTAAGTAGAAGTTAGTAGACACTAATTCTATTATTTTCTTTTGTTGGGATTTGACTATTAGTCATTGACTATTAGATTTTGTTTCACGGGTTTATTACAATCACTCTAGTGTGTTTTCTTTTGTTGGGATTTGACTATTAGTCAGTGACTATTAGATTTTGTTTTATGGGTTTATTGCAATCACTCTAACTTTTTGAATTAGTTTTTTTGTATTTTTTACTAGACAACGTCTCCATCGCAGTTGTAATTAGTGCTACTGGTAGTTACAATATCTTATAACACTAAGAATACCTGCAAAGAAGACAATATTTTTTTCTTTTTTGTTCTGAAAAAATATTAGTTAAACTTTATCCTTGATTTATGGGAATTCTGTATTACTGATTTATCGGAATTCCTTTGAACATAACATATAAAAAGGCATGACCACCATGTTGGTTGGTATATCAAAAGAAATCAAATATCATTTGTTAACTTAAACCAACATAGTAACATTGAATGAGGTCAAATGAAATGCAACAAAGTTTATGTTGGTCTGAGGATCAGGCCATTACCATAGTGTTGGTGGTGCATAGCGTGTTGATTATAAAAAACCAAATGCCTGCAAATCATTCCTGTCCATGTTTATACTGTAGACACTACAAAATAAACAATTTGCCTAGTTTTTGTTGTAAAGTTGATTTTTGTTTTTAGTTCTTTTCTTAATGATCCTTTGCAATTCCGAGTTCTTCATGCCCCATGGACAATGCCAGCCATGTTTGGGAAGACCCCCAAAAATACCCATACTACATTGTTTACAGGGTCCAATTGTACCTGACCCCAACCACCACCTCCCTAGGATTGCCACTTGCAATGTTTTGTCTCCTGAACACAAGAATCCTAAAGAATTACAGTCCCAAAATTCCTTATGGTGCATGCAGTTGGGCCATTTATGATAACAAATACTGTACATGCATTTCTTATAATCACCTCCACCCATAATTTACATCTGTGATGTTGGCAAACTCAATTCCTGAATAAGTTCTCCAACTGTTCTGGTTATAAGATGTATATTCTTTGGCTCTGACAGTCTGTGATGTCCATCTTTTACAAAGGTCACATTTACATTTTTACTTTCTACTCTTTTGACAACATCCAGAGAAACTTGGTAAGGGACTTCTTCGTCTTTCATACCATGGATCAACCTGATTGGACAGTGTACAGGAATACTATCCCCCAAGACATGCCGACGAGCATCTTGGATCATATCCCAAGTTAAAACATAAGGGTTTTCACTATACTGGGAGGGGAATAACCATTTTCCAGTGGTTTTGATTTGTTCTTTTGTTTCCTCTGGGAGACTGTCGAATCTCCTACTCACAAAATCAACTGCTGTTGCTATGCCAACCAAACCTTGGATTCTATTAGGGATCTCCATGGCAACTAGGAGCATAATCCAGCCACCTAGACTTGAGCCCACAAGAATCTGGGGCCCTTCATGAGAGAAGAAGAAACAGCTAGAGATTGTTTGCTTTTGATATTTATCATTTGTAATTATATAACAAAGTATTTTTCTTGTTTTAGTTCATGGTGAATGTTTGTTGAGTGATGTTCAAGAAGAAATCCTGATCAAGCTGTTTCAGTCATACCATACATATTTTACTCATAATTACTATAATACTAATCATATAGTTATCATTGTTGCAATAGACCTTTTTTACCTTCGTTGTTTGTTTACCCATTTCAGACCATGATGTCATCTCTTGGGAATTAATTATTTCTTATGTTGATAGGTTAACATTTTTATAATAAAAGAACAATTCCCAAGAGAATGCCATGTGGTCTGAAATGGGCAATTTGCATATGAAGGTAAAGAGGTCTATTGTCATCATTACTTATCATTACCACCACCACCACAATCATCATCACCATCATCATCATCATCATCATCACCTTCATCACTGTCACCATCACCATCATCATCATCATCATCATCATCATAATCACTAAACATTGCCACAATCACCATTATTATCATAACCACGATATCCTCTTTCCAAAGTCATGCCCCCACTTTATGCTTAATGCTATACTGCTAATTTTACCATCAAGTTATCAAAACAACTTAAAAAATTAATCTAGAAGTGGCTTCTTCAAACTTACGAAATCCTCCTCACCCCTCCCCTCCCCTCCCTTCCTATTTCTAGCACCCCTCAGCAACAAGTTGCAAGCTTACCTTTTACTACATGAAGCAATCTCAAAACGTCTTCTACCCTCGACCCTATTGTACATTCTTCTGGTTTACCACTAGACAGGCCCATTCCACGATGGTCAAATCTAGTATACGCGCGTCCAACAGCCTGACAGTGTTTCTCTAAAGCCTTAGCTTTAGTGCCATTCATGTTGGACATTAAACCGGGTAGAAATACCACGCCAGGCGAGCTACCAGGGCTATGGTAGTACTCTATGTATTGTTCTTTATCCAGGTTTAGTCTTTGGGACATTATTTGGAGTCTTTTGCTGAGTAATCGTAGTGAAAATTTGAAGAAAGGAAGAGTATGCTTTTTACTGCTGTTCAAAACAGCCGCCATGTTTGTGAGCCGCCGATTACATCCAGCGGATTGTGATGTACACAGGGAACCCAAATGTTTTGTTTTTTGTAAAGAAAGGAAGGAAGGAAAGAAAGAAAGAAAAGAAGGAAGGAAGGAAGAGCAAAAAGAAAAAGAGAAAGGAAAGAAGGAAGGAAGGAAGGAGAACAAAAGATAGATAGAAAGGAACAAAGGAAAAAAGGAAGAAAAGAAGAAAGGGGGAAAAAAGGAAGAAAGGAAGAAAAAAGGAAGAAAGAAAGAAAGAAAGCAAACAAAGAAGGAAAGAAGGATTGGAAGCAACATGAACAAAAGGAAGGGTAGAAAAAAGGAAAGAAAAGGGAAAAATATGGACTACCTTGATCAAAATGAAACTAGAATAAAATTCCCCTTCGAATTAAATAATTTTTAAGAAGATTGACTGCTGATTTGCCATTATTTCAATTTGATAAAGAGTCTGAAAAGATCTTTCAATGCTTGATCGCGATCAGTTAGAAAATATTATTAATATTTAAAAACTTCAGACACAAATTCACATAGCAACCGTCACTAGGCATTTATGACGATGATCGTTTTTATTCATAACGAATTCATTAACGCATTCGGAACGCATTTACACGAACTTCAAACTCTTCCTTCTCAAATATTCCAAACTTTATCGGTAAGTTACATCCTGCTACAGCTTCTTAAAAACTAACTCAAAATAATTTCTCTTAGATTTTGGTTTTAGATAATTATTTCGTCGTGATTAAAACTTTGGGCTTTTTGTTTTGTTTTGTAACTTAGCTAGGTTCCGGAGAGTTTTAATCGGGTAAAGACGTCAAGATGAAAGACATAGTTCTCGGAGAAGACTGGCTGATAACTATTTCAGTTCTGTACGGTTTTGGAGCCGTGGTTTCTATCTGGGCAACTTTGTTTTCGCCAACGCTTCTGGATTGGTGGGACACTCCTGGTGGATTGAAGAAGAAAGATCAGCGAGACTGGGCAACGATCTTCCTCATTCTCCTCATTGTACAGCCTGTTACGTTCGCTGGTTGTGCGATCGGCATGTGGTGGATTAGTCCACTGGTTTATGTTCCACCGATTCATCTGGTTCTTACAGTCGTAGCTTTTCTGGCTATCGACTTTTTCCGCCCAGATACCGACCTCTCTAGTAAATACAAGTACAATGTTCTCATGTGAGATTCTCGAAGCTAAACCCTTGGCTTATTTACATATGTGCACCTGCTATGATAAACTCATTTGCATGACAAAATCAAATTTCTATATTACAAGGAAAATTTTGACGGGAAAAATCCTTTTGCATGTGCTGTCAACTTTTAGATGACGAAACTTGGCCCGTTTTACAAAATAATAAACAGCTGTGGAAATTGTGGATACAGTTTTGACTTTGCTTTTTAGCATGGCTTTGCTTGTACGATCACTTTGGAAGATTTTTGAGAAACTTTCATAAACTAAGCATGGTAGAGCACACTTAATATCGTACAAGTAATAATTTGTATTTATAATCTCCAATAAATTGTTTTGATTTTCAAACTCAATTCACGTGACGAACTATAATTTCTTTAATTCAGTTGATGAAGAAACTTCAAGTTTTTTGATTAAGGATTTCTTTGAGCCATCGGTGAATTATGATAATAAATTGACGCAAAGTATGTCGTTTTTATTTTAAGAAATGTCGACTTATTTCTCACGAGCATTTGAAATAAAATATATTTCAACAAACATTTTTGTTGTACTTCAAGAGTTGGATTTCTAGATAGTTTCCTAATTTAAGAGGGGGGAAAAAACAGATCAGGCAAGGTTATAATGAATGAATTCACGTAGAGTATCATGCGATAATCTGTTTAGACGAAATGCTTTCCTGTATTCTATAGTATTGGAAATCAACTCAGTGTTAATAAGTGGTGAAAGGAAGATTGGCTCGCAAAACTGCGCAGATTGATCTAGAAAAACCGTGGCTTGTTAAGGCTGGTTATAAGGCAAAACTGTTGTATCAAAGGCAATTTGAAAACACGCATTGAAAAATATATTAACATTGATTGCAATAGAGTTTCGATTTACAGGCTTTGGCACTAACAATATTATTGGTTAACTTGCATATTGCTACAGTGTATAGTCCGGCTAAAGTCATGACTTCTAATTGAATAGAAAGATTTATTCAACCACAGGCAGCCCAAACATTACGCCTTTACTCCCTGGACCTCTCGATTTACCACAGGCAGCCCAAGCAATGGCTCTGTGAATAGTCCGTATAGTATGGTTTTCATTGATGTTACGAAGAAAATTAAATAAATAGACAAAAAGAGATCAAACTCAACAAATATTCAGCTCAATACACTTTAATGCCTTTTTGTATTCAAGTCTAATTGATCGTTTACACAGAAAGTCGATGATT
>WUAP02144456.1:0-27014 GCA_015163945.2 Stichodactyla helianthus | reverse complement strand
ATATACAATCACTCGCCTTCGGCTCGTGTTTGTATATCGTATACAGATCGGCCACTCATATTGTATATATTACTTAACTAACTCATGAATAATTAATGAGTAAAACACAATAGAAATCATTAACCATAGAGGAGATTGTAATTCAGATACAAAATCGTCTTCATTTGCATAAACTTTAACTTGGATTTTCTCAGCCAAACTTGGTTCGTTTTGAATAAAATCAGTAGAATATGAGAACACACACCTAGACATTGTTTAAGTAGTTCACAACATTTGTATCTGTGTTGTATCAGATTTACAATCACTCGTGTTGTAAATTATGTACTAAGACAGTTAATTACCGAGAACGGGGGCAATAAGCCATTAACTCTTACTTATTTCATACCTAACGCGGTTTTCTTTGTTATTCCTATGAATTCGTTATTCAAGTGCAATATCTAGATACTGCCCCTGAATCGAGTGCAATATCCAGATATTGCACTTCTATTGAGGGCAATATCCAGATATTGCACTTGAATTGAGGGCAATATCCAGATATTGCACTTGAATTTGTAATGAGGAATTCACTCCCCATTACAATCTCAACGTATCCGAGGCAGGATTGCGAAGCACTTCCCAGCAAATGACCACCTGGGCTTTTTGTCAACCCCGCCCTCCCGGCTCTTTGCATCCCCTCCTCCGTGTGGGATGAGTCAAAGCATTCACTATGACGTAATTATCATCTACGCATGCTCTTATTGTTGAAAAAGACAATGTATGAATAAGTTAGTAATATCGCACTGTTTTCCCTCGAGAATTATCGTGTTGTGAAAACCTTCTGAAGTATGAAATAAGACAGTTAATTACCTCGAACGTCGGGATTAAGCCTATAAAGCCCGAGGGCCTACGGCCCTCTGGCTTTATATGGCTTATTGCCTCCGTTCTCGGTAATTAACTCTTACATACAACACGGCTGCTCATGTTGTAAACACTACTTATGGGAAACCATTTCAGTGTTACTGCATACCGTACTGTCTAAGTCCTGTAAGTCAGTACCATACGTTTCCCACATACGATAATCATTCTCACGGGAAGCCAATTTAGCATTACTGCATGCCGTACCGTAATACGTGCTGTAAGTCAGTACCGTACGATTTCCACTCATACGATAACTGCTCTACTCCCATTAAAGGATTTGTCAATTCCTGAGAAGATTTGATTCAGGCTCGGTCTTTTTTCAAAATTAACCCAGTAGAACCAAATAAAATCAGTTTCAATACATAAAGGATTTGCCCCAAAAAGAACCTGCGGTAAATTAGCCCACACAAAAGGGCTCTAGGATTTGTATGCCGCTACACATATCGTGTCGCTAGGAATATTTAAAAAATAATAACAAACAAAGTGGTCGTCTATAGCATGGTATAAAGGTCTTCCAGACACTATCATATGTAAACTACATTTTTTCCTTCAATTTCTCGTAGCCTGAGTACACTTAATTGAACTTTATTTCAGATCACATAAAGCTTTTCCAGACACTATTGTGTGAACTACATTTTTTCCTTCAATTTCTCGTAGCCTGAGTACATTTAATTGAACTTTCTTTCGGATCCTTAAGCGTAGCGATTGATCCTATCCTTGCCTGACCTTAATACCACAAATAAAGGAGTCCCCATGTGGGATGTGTCAGCTCAAATACACTTCACTCTGTACTTAATGTACTTTATATTCATTATTGCGCGTGTCTGCGCGTGCTGTTTTTGTCTTGTTTATTATATTCCAACTTGATATCATGACAGAACAATCCGGTCTCCAAGACAACAGAGATCTTATTTCAATCTCATAAAAAAGAGGAGAATCTGGTGTGTATTTTACAAATGTCTGAAATGTTCTACAAATATTAAGGATGACTTTCATCTTGAAAAAGGTAGATGCGCACATCTTGTGCTGACGGTGTTGCCATAGAAAGTATTTGAGTTCTTGTTTGAACTTCAGTTGCAGAGTTAGCACGCATCCTTACACCACAGTTTTTCGTTACCTTGGCTTTTGAAGCGGCAAATTTGGTTTGCTTGATAAGTACGTGTTTGTAAGGATACATTGTTGATCTAGCGCCTTTTTCTTACTGATGGCCGGAAAGTTGGGAGTAGTTTGCGTTCATTTGTATCTTGGCTGTTATTAAATCCTTAACATATCGTGTTTTTTATCAATAAAATTACACAAATTTAAGCTTTCTTTGGACAAAGAGAGCTTCAAATAATTTGACATTAAAAAGGAAGGAAGGATGGATGGATGGATGGATGGATGGATGGATGGATGGGGGGGTGGGTGGAAGGAAGGAAGGAAGAAAGAAAGAAAGAAAAGAAAAAAGAAAAAGAAAAGAAAAGGAATAAGAAAAGGGAGGAAAATAAACTGAAAAAAGGACAGCATATAAAGAAAGAGAGAGAGAAAAAGAAATACTACGAGAAAGAATGTTCACTTTTAACACAGAGAATACTAACTAAATCTTCCACAAGTCCTTGCTTCACTAAATCTTAATGACCACCTCAGCGCCATCATCACATGCGTCTAGATTTTGTCAATAAATTTCTCAAGAATAATTAAGCAAAGAATAGCTTTTATATCTTTGATTAGATTTACCTTCATCGTTGATTCAGTCTTACTTTAGGGTTGTCGCTACCTTGGCTATCAACCATATCTTTTAATTTATGATCAATAAGCAGGTGACGAAATCACCAAGCGGAGGAAGGGAGGAATCTCGGGTAGCATTTGATAGGGATGTGCGGCTGGAATCTGAAAACCCTGACACCTTATTTATAACAAGAATATGATGAATGCCATAACCTATTCAAAACATTCCAAACAAGTAAAGTAACTTTATTTAATGTCGTTATTTCTTTGACTTTTTCTGTTGCTTAAAAGTTTATTTTTACGAGTGAACCGCGAACAAGTCATAGAGAAGAGTGACAACAGAACAAGTCAGTTGTTTCAAGCCACAAAGTGTGATTTCACACGAAAATATTTCAATGTTTTGTTCTCCGAATTGGATTGCATTGGGAATTGCTTCAAATGCTCTCTAGGATCTAACTGTTCAAGTGTAGGGTCTCCTTTTAACTATCGAGTGCAAAGTTAGTCTAGGCTAAGACAGATTAAGTTTGCTTCTACACGATGACTGTTACCTTAGCAAGCTAGTAATTTCTTAAAGCCTTTAATAAGAACTCCCCCTTTTATCGTGTCACCTTGGACAGCTAATATTGCGAAAGGCTTACGCTAAAGCATCAACTGCCAAAGATGATTGATAAATCAAGGATAATCGTATATTGGTTAGCCTCCGTTTTGGATACCATGTTAAGAAAATATGTTGCCTTGGTTAAATAAGCTTAGCTTGCAAATCTTTAATCACAAATAATGTTCCCTTAAAGATTTTATTACAGCAATAAGTACACTGATTTGCAAATTAGAGATCCGCTCACTGTTGCTATAATGTCACGGAAGGTGTGGTGGACCACTCCCGTTCGTCTATCGAACAAATAAAAGCGAAACTTCAACAAAGCTATCCCATAAAAGCTCGGCAAAGAAAGCTTATTTGCTATATAGTAATTGCAAGTCCTTATCTTTGGAACAGGATCCCGATAGACATTAAAAACTCAAAAGCATTGAAGCATGAAAAAAGGATAAAAAACTTTTAAAAATCTAATAGGCCTTTACACTGTCTTTAGTGCTAATGAAATGCTGAAAATGGCGCTGTATAAATAAACTGTTATTGTTATTGTTATTGTTATTGTTATTGTTATTGTTATTGTTATTGTTATTGTTATTGTTATTGTTATTGTTATATGAACAATTAGTGTACACTTTATAGAAATTTGATTGCCTGGACAACTGGAAGTTCCTCCTTGGAAATTTCTCGCTACTAAGCTTAACTTCAATTGAGTGATAGCCAGATCGAGAGCTATAGACGAGATAAATTAAAACGTATGAAATGATAGTGCAATTGACAATTGGTATCTTTATTTAGACAGGGTAACACTTAACAGTCGTCGCAACTTAACAATGATAAACTCGTGGCACTCTATGTGTAAAGGTCCATACACACTAAGGGTTTTGCTCCAGGGGCAGGCTACTGGGTCATGTTGCATACCTAGTACACACGAGAGACCATGCTGTGGGAGCTTGCTTCATGGTGTGGTCATGCTTGCTGATATTTAACCAGTTTAATATCAGGGAGCGTGAGCCGGAGTCAAAATTCTGCTCCCGCCACAACCTTTTTACATGAAATCTTTGGTACACACGAAGCAGCAAAACGACCCTGGAGCCTGCTCCCAGACCAAAAACCCTAGTGTGTATAGTCCTTAACATCGCTAAATGACACGGGGCCGCCATTCACGTGGTCATCCGAGCCACAGAAAAGGGCTTCTCGTTTGAGGATGATAGAGTAGATTTAGCCATGTCCTGGCCTACAGCATTAACCAATGACTCGCAGATGATTTAAAATTTGATAACACTGAGGGATGCGGTTGCAAATCACTTAGAAATGGTCACTTGGGTGGCAATAATGGCTTTCTTGATTAGAATTCTCGCTACCAAATGTTCGCGTGTGTTAAGTTTTATTAACCAAATGAATTCTGGTAGAAAGACAAATCCCCCTAGCAATATCCAATACTACACTGTGTTAAGAAGATTCCTCGTTGTACAATGACTAAAGCCATTTCTTTGAACATTGTAAGGATTGACTTGTAAAGCCTATCAAATGAAATTCATACGCAAGATCACAAGGTTTTTAGTGTGTGAAACAACGTGGGTCACTCACTACAGAGCCAGGCTACACTTTAAGGTGATTGCCCAAAGATCGAATTGGAAATTAGAAATGTTGATTTTTGAGGAGGAAGGAAAAACCGGAGAACCCGGAGAAAAACCCTTGAAGGTCCAGGGATTGAACCTGTGACCCCAGCGGTGAGAGACAGCACACAGTGACACCATCCATGCTTCCCAGGTTGAATGTAGTAATCTTTATTTGAAACAATGTATGAAATGCGCTACCTTGTGCTCTGCACCGAGTCAGGGTTCTTGTCACCCAAGACAAGTCATACCTTATGCTAGTTTTCATTTCCTTTTGAGCAACGGATAGGTAAAAGTATTGTTCTATTACATCTAATATTGTTCCATTTTGTGCTTTTTATATGTTCAATCTACCAAACCCAAAGAAGGCCGCCTGGCTACCTTTGTTCTGTTCTGACTACATCTAGTATTTCGTTGGCTTTTGAAACCGGCGCTGAATGCTTCGAAGCCTTCACAAATTACGCCTTCATGGGGATGATTATAACTCTGGTAGTAACAGCGCATTGTTTCCTCTAGTTGGAATAATACGTTTCAGCTTTCCTTTAAACAAATCATTACCAAGAGCCAAATCAGCGCAAGGATAACTTGTGTCCCACTGACTTGGATACAAAATTGCGGGGACTTCAAATTCAGTGCGGTAGCGTTGTCTTGCGATAAATTTCAACAGGTTCAGTGATGAATCTAAGAAAAAACAAAGGCAATTCATGACTTTATTCATTAATTTTATGACGGTTTAAGAATGATACTGCCATTTCGCAGAAAGTAAAGATAGTATTCAGGTCATTCACTGAGTTTGATTGCTTTCTTTCTTCAGATACAGAAAGTCAGTGCATTTATCTTCATGGGACTTTTTTAAATCTCAGACTTGTTTTATTCTTTTATGAGCTTTTATCGACCACTTGAGTATTACAGTGACGCGAAAAGACGCCATTGCGATTTCCAAAACGACAATGCACAATTAAATTAAAATTGGCGTTTTTCATCCATCAACGTGCGCAAGTTCCAATTTTAAAGCAGTTTTTGTGCCGGTTCGTCGTATCCTTGAGGTCGTGTATACATTATCATTGCTTTTCCTTCATATAGAAAGAAGAAGAAGAAAAAAAAAAAAGGTAGAAAGTTAAATAAAAAACAATTACACCTTTGGAATAGAAAAGTTGGCGGGCATGACGGCATAGCAAACACGTGCGTCAACGCCTTTAAACTCGCCTCTCGCTTACAGTCAACACATATCACACCGACATGACCCTAATCCTACTGTCCCAACTATACAATCAAGAGATTAGTCCACGTGAAGCCCACGTGCTCCACTGTACAAGACTTGTCTTCCGTTGTCATGGGAAACAGTGAAATGACATCGCTTGATGACTCTAGGCTTATAACCTTCAAACCTTCTTTCCATTACGAGAACAGTGTCAACAAAACCTGATAACTTTGAAGCTAAATTAAGTTTGGAATATGACCCTAGTTTTTTAATGGAAGAACCAGTTGAGTGAAAATGTGGACACATCTGATTGCGAGGGTTACTCAAGGTTATTGGTTAATTGTACTTATGATAAGGCGTAAAATCAATTAGAAGTTTAAAATTTTGGGTAAGTTAAAAATTGTCCAACGTCGATTCCATGGAGCATTCTTAAAATGCTTAGAAACATGCGGTTCCCTTACACTTAGATGCCTTCTTTTCGGAGCCAATCAAAATGTAGGGTGAGGCTCTGTTAACCAATCACGGTGCTTGGAACTTCCGGCTCTAATAAATATTTTTTTTTTTTAATAGAAAAGTAGTTAGGCTAGCAGCGTGCTTGTATTTGAAGGAAAAGATATCTTGTTAGATTTTAAAAGTTATGTTTTAATCTCAAACTGCAACAGAAAATGTTTAAAACTATAGTTGTTGAAATATAATAAGATGATCCAAGATGCAAATTTGTAACTGTTTTATTCGCTATCGTAATTCGTAATCTTCTCTTAATATCTATATATTGTTTACCATAAGCTATTATTTATTTGTTTTAGACATGACATGAATCTGTGACCGGCTCTGTGTGTAGTTCCAACTCTATTACAAATTCCTAATACGAAACAGTTAAATTTTAATATCAATTTGTCTTATATAGATTGTGTTTACATTTCTGTGATAAAATCAAAAAGAAACTATATATTGCCCGAAAACGCAGCGTTTTTAGCTGGAAGCGCTTTACGCTGACCTATCAAACGTTCCCACTTTCAACTATCGCTGTATGGCATAAGAATTCTTTTCAAGGACTTTATCTTTAACTTTCTCTCCAACCCAGCGACCAAGGTATTTGAACTCTCGCTTCTTGGCAGTTAAAACTAGTCCTTTGGACTTACGTTAATCCCTGTAAAGGATGAGAGAACTGTTTTTATTATCATATAAAACTCGAGGCACAGAAAGATGTCAACTTTGCCAGTGCCATGACACGAACAAATTTTTGAATTTTTAAACTTCGTCACATTGAGCCATCCCGCCAGTACAACTTCAAAACTCTCATGTCACTTTTAAAAAAGATATTTTTAAACCTGTTTATCAGGCTATTAGGAATTGTTCGCGATTGAGAAAGATGTTTTTTTGGGGGTATTATAGTTATAAATGTTCAATGCTTAAAATTGTCTCGATTTCTCCCTTTGATTTGAAGAAGTTGCTATACTATTAATGACATAATCTTGCCCCAACTTCTTCAAAAATCTGTATTCATAACCGAAAGAAACTCTGACAATTTAATCCCAAAAACACAGGGAACAGGATTTGTCTCGTTCCGAAAGCTAAAAGACATTTCTGTTTAAAAATATAGCCGCTCGTCTAACGTGCCAACGCGAGCATTTCCGACAAATTAATTCCTTTGAAAAACTTTGTTTAAAAAAGATTTAAAAACGCCTGCACTAAATACACTTTCTCTCTGTCTGTGAGCAAATGCATTATAGTGTAAAACCTATTAGAATTAATAAACCAGTTGTCGAAAATCCGGTTAGAATTTTAAACTTCCAAATACTGAAAGTGAAAGATTGCTTTTTCCAGTGTTATGGTCAAACTACGGCCGAAATGCATCATGGATCGTGAAATGTACCGTTTTCTATAACGATGTCTTTGGTCAAACAAACAAAAACAAAAAAACAAAAACAAAAACAAAAAAAATAAACGAAAAAAAATTGAGTGAAAGAAAAGCCATGAATAAAAAGACAGAATTAATTCAAGGACCAAAAAGATTTGTTTCTATTTTCTTCATTTTTGGGTTTCTTTATTTTTATTTTATGAATTTTTAACTATTTGTGTTCTTCGTTTGTTCTTCGTTTGAACTCATTTACTGATTCAAAGCTACCAAACGAGTATAAAATACAGATTGATGAAGATATGATACCAGTATAGTACCAATAAAAGAATATTAGGTCAATTGAACAGAGAAGTATCAAGGAATTCCCTTTAAGGAGTGATACGCCTGTGCCTAAACAATTATAGCTGTGCGTTTTGTAAACCTGGAATTTCGAGCCTTTGTTATGATGTAAACTTTCAAGAACGCCCGTCTTAGTTTTTATTATTAAACATTTTGAATTTATTTTATTTACGTGAATCACGAAGGAAAATATTGCTTAACACCCGTCAAGCCTTAAAACAAAAAAAATGCCGTATTTTTGCGGAGGAAGGAAAAACTGAAAGCCTAGGGAGAACCAACAAACCACCACTCTACTTAATCGTAATAAAGGATCCAGAGATCTGTTTGAAATATTTTTAGTGATCGAGACCTCAAAAGGTTTGCTTAATGTTATCTTTCTCACTCTTTCACGCACACTAAAAACCACAGCTTTTGTGGATCCAAGGATCGAACTACCTTTCCAAAGGGAAGTCACCATGGTTTTTGTACCTTTTACAGGTGAATAAAACTATTTGGAAGCAATAAGGTTTGTTCATCGATAACTATATATTAAACAGAACATTACACAGGCACTTTTATGGATAAGAATTTTATTAAATAAGAATTATATTAAATATTTTCAACTACGTGCGAAAATTCATTTATGATAGACAATGCATGCCTGGAAAACTTTGATTATCTTTTGAAAAGAAATTATAATGATATATCCCACTCATTTTTGTATTTTTGTCTTCTCCTATTAACTATCTTTAGGTAAGCTGGTGCATTCTGGTGTACCTGAAATTTGTCTGATTTAATACCATGTTTCCAATTCTTCCATTGTAATTTCTTAACGAATACATCACTAACGATCATAAAATTTAAAAATCTTGATTATGAGTATATTAAGAGCTTGAACCATGTTAAGAATGATTTTTTTCCCATCTAGTCTCTTCTTTATTTAAAAATACAAAACACTATGATTATCTTCAAAACCTTGAATTTGTTCAATGAAACTGCCTGCTTTGAATGCCACGTTGCAAATATGAAATGAAACGAAAAAAAGAAAAAATAATAAAAGCATTGATCAACATCAAACATCGAGAAGTTGCATATTGACAGCAGAATTGACTCGGCTATTTGTATTATCTTAATACATTCAAAAAATAATTTCAATCCATAAAACTCTGTCAATTTGTTTTCCTTACGTATTTCTAAGGGCGTTGTTCGTGTACGTGTCAAGAAATGGTTTCCATAGTTTGTTGTACCATCTTTTCTGAAATAAAATGTTTGTGCTAGGAGAATAAAATTGCTTTGCTTCATCAAAATCTTTAGTCGTGACTTACTTAGATTTTCGTGACCTCTTGATAAATTCAAAAGTATTTTAGAATTGGCTTTGAGTTTGACTTGTTTGTTCGCTTGTACTACTGTACCGATCAGAACTAACGAGAGCAACTTTCCTGGCGTATTTATCGAAGACGCCCACCATTAAGGAGCTATTTCTTTTAGTCAAGTCTTTAGATTCTCATTTACTAGCCACTTGTAATCCTTGAAAAATTTTAAGTTCGTCTTGCCATTTGATCATCAAAAAAAGAGTTGGGTTTTATTAATTTGTCCCAGGCATGTTGCAAGAAGACTTTCTTAAGATGTCACGATATCATTGTTAATGAACTTTGAAATGCAATAATTTCTAATGAGTATATTTTTCAAGTGGCTACTTATATACAAGAAATAGTGACCGTGAATGAAAATTATAGGTAAAACTGAGAAAGATCTTGCTTCTTGAGGGAAAATTTAGCTGGTCGACAGCGAGAAGGTATGGGAAAGGAAGAACTTTTGAAACCAACAAGGAAAGATGTAATTTTGAGGGGGGGGGGGGAATCGACCTCTATTTCTTTACTTTTTTGATTGTTCATTGCTCTAAAGCCGGCTTGTTAAATTTGAATAAATAAATATTTCTTTAGAAGCGAATTTCTCCTGCAACATCTTGCCCTTTCTTGCTTTTCGACGCATGAAATCATTGCTAATTGATACCTCACATTGCAAACAAGTGCCTTAACTAGTTCGTTAGTTTTTGATGCCAGTTTTTCCTAGAGTAAGTTAAGTTCATAGTATTCCAGCTGCAAGATGTTGTTTATTTGCCTAGCGGGTAAAACCACAACATGTAAATTCTAAAAGAGCAGAGCTGCAGTTGAATCAATCCCATTCACGCCATGAATCACAACCAAGACAGCTTTTCTGCACTTCCATGGAAACGCACGAGCTTCACACAACACTCTGACATTGATTGTACTATTAACCCAGCCTCAATCTTTCAAGAGCTTCAGATTTCTTTACAAAAAGGCAAATTAAGGGTTTGTTCAGGCGCTAGGCACCTGTACAGCGTTGAAGGGGATCCATTGGGGCTGATGACATAGCTCCTCTGAGAAGTGACTTAAGTTGCTCTCAAATACACATGCAGAAAACGTTCTTGGTCAACACCTATAAATTATTCCATAGTCTTCTTTCCCTACAAAAATTGACAAATATAACACGAGAACGATTACTCTGTGAAACCTGACTTCTATACCGTGTAATCAGTCTGGTAGTTTTTACTCCACGTTTTTTTAATTTTTTCCAGAAGACAATAAACGAATATTTGGCCATTTAGAAAAGGGTGTGAACAAACTGACTGGTTCTTTTGTTAAAATATAGATTGATTGCTCTTAAGCCAGAAGCAGTACGAGAAACAGTACAACCTTTAGATAGAGTTTCTCTTCCTTATACTGAATGGAAAAAGTTGCTTGCCAATAGAAAAGCATTTTGAATATATCTAAAAATATCTTTCACAACTTGTATAGATCCTGATGCGGTAAAGCCTTTAGAAAGATTGCATTAAGAAGTTTCTTAATCATTAACTTCAACGCAACACTTTTTAACGATAATCCTATACCATTAAGATCTGATAATTCTAGTTATCTCCAAAGGACAGACACAGTATTGGTAGTAACTATAGACAAACAGCAAGTTGACGTCTTTGTGGCTTGTATTTTGTACTTTTGAGAGGCCTACCAAATCGATATTTTTAAGTACCAACACTTCAAAACATGTAATAAAAAAGCAAGTTAATAACTACTCTCAAGGGTGACAGCTTCGCCTCGATTCTTGAATTTTAAACTAGTACAAATAATTGGAAGTTGTAAAAAATGATTATGCGAAGAAACAAGTTTTTTCTAGCATCTAACTAGCGAATTATTAAACTTCTTTCATTAAATGTTTGATTGATTTGGAATGAAACCGAGAAGGTTTTCCAATCCATTACGAAAAGGACAATACTAATCATAGTCCCAGTTTTGACCCTCTTTTCTCCCAGTGACTTAATGACTTTGAGAAATGAGTTTCCAATCCTGAATATCAAAAGTTTCCTATATTGCTTTCAGCAAAAGCTTGCCTAATAATAAATACTGGTTTTGAAGTCACAAAAAAGGTGACTTTAAAGATGCATGCTCTCTATTTTGGTGTAAAGTTTTTGCCAGTGTGGCTTCTTTCTGGACATTTATTATCTAAACATTTGCTGAACAACGATTTGATAAAAAAGTACCAATTTTCAAGCACTTTTTTATTCATTTTTAAACTTTTCACATACTTATTCATGAGCCAGTATAGAAGTGTATTAATCAATTAAATGAACTCCAAATTCTGTTTTTAAAGCGACTAAGGTATAATATTTTTATTATAGTCATTGTATATATATTCGTCAGATGCAATGATGAGCTCGGTAAAATTTAGTCTGCCCAGTGAATGGTGTGCCGTCAAAAATATAATTTTAATAGCACAGTTTTAGGATTTTTTTCTTTCTTCTTCTTCTTCTTCCCAACTCGAAAATGTTAGAGATTCAAGGAGTTTTAAATTGCACAAAATGTTATAATCCAAAGATGCTATTTTCACCTTATTAACCTAACCTTTAAGTAAGATTTCCAAGAAACAACATAGTAGGAATATCTTTTGCATTTTGGAATTTGGTCTTAGAATTCAATTTTATAACTAAAAATTAAGTATTTTCTATAAACAAGAGAAAAATTAAACACAAAAACTATCTCCCCACATATTCTTATATCAACTTTTCGATTTCCAAGCTATTTGTCATAATCTTAGGCCATAAACTGTAGCACTAGAGTCCTGTGCTGGCAGGTATTGTATAAATGGAGTTCATTAATATTTTTTGAAACTGTATGCCATGTTTAATCTCAAAAAATGAAGTAGAGTGGGGGAAAAACTATTTCACCATATTTTATAGCGTCTAAAAGCCTATTCCGAAAGGTGTAGTGATCACTGATGACTTGAATTGCATACATTTATAAGATGGTAGTCGAAACCTTCTTTCCTTTATAAATTGTAGTTGTAGTTGTTGAGTGTAGATGTAGTAATTCATGTAGTTGTAGTAATAAATTGTAGCTTTGTTAATTGTTTTAGCTGTGCTTTCATAATTTTGTAGTAAAATTTCGACATTTAGCCTGCGACGTAGCAAGAGCTGTGTGCTTTTCATTCTTTTATTTTGTGGCATTATATTTGAAGTAAATGCGAAAAAACCTAATTACTTTGCTTAGCTAAGGATCTTCAATGCATCAATCTTTTAGATCGAAATGAATCTTTGTTGTGTTATGAAAATAAACAGACCTGAACTCTTGCTTTGCTTAGGTTGACTATACGTAATTCGAATCAAAAACTAAAGCAGTTCTTTAATGAACAAACTAAGTTAAACCTTACCTTGACACAATGAGCAGTAAAAAACATCAGCTTTTCATATCTTTTCTAGCTAAAACTTCAATATAAAACTTTTTTTCAAGTATCTCTTTGAAGTTAATTTTTAAGAAACATTTTCCATCACTGTTTATTTCTTTGTACGTACTGTTTGTGCGTAAATGTGTGCCTTACCTTTTTTGTTATGAAAGTCATATTTAAGTAGAGTAGAGCTTTTAAAGGTCGCGATAAGTTGAACTTTCGCTCACCATATCTGGTTGATTGATATAGGCGAACTTGAACATTGTGTTTTTAAGAGAAAAAAAATTCTTTCAAAATCGTCGCTATTATTAATTTTTATAACTCTAGCTTTCTTCTTATTTAGAATTATTTAAATGCGTCACCTTTTGACTATTCCTAGGTCGTGTTTGATCGTTTAACACGAAATGGTAGGCGCTTTGTTTGATTATGATCTGAACTGCCTTGAATCTAGCACGAAAATCTACTCAAAGATCATAACGTTTAATTTCTTTCTTTCTTTCCTTTTCTTTTCCCCGCTAATGAGAAGATGAAAATGCGCGAATTGTTTTTCAAGTTTTGAAAAAATTTTTTCTGATCGGATAATATACGCTCGCTTTATCCAAAAATGTGCGCAAAGTAAATAATGGCCAGCACTTTCGTCCTCAATACTGTGTTCGTATAACAATACATGAAACTCCACACTTTTCTCTCTTTTAGATCATTGAACAGTAAGCGAAATGAAACCACAGTAGAAGAAAGCAATCTATGGGCGTTGACAGTATTCTCTGTGATGTGTCACAGTGTATATAGAACTGGGGATCGCACAGTAACATTACGCTTTACTCAATACTTACAACAGCAGATATCAAACACAGCCACATTTTGTTCATAAAGCAAACAATAAAACATCAAGACCTGAACGCCGTTTACTCTGTTTTATTTTCGTAATATTTAAACTCTACAAATCAAGGCTTAAAACTTTCTTCTTCCTAACTTCAGAAGTCGGTAACATCAGTTCTTAGAGAACAATTTTGGCACAGACTTCAAGTTGACACACTGTACAAACTCTCTAAAGAAATTCATCTAGAATTTATCAATTACAATTGAAAGTACATGTAATCGTAGATTTTAACAATCTTTTCGACACTTGCACAAGTTAGTAATCCCTTAGATCATAGCATTAACTAAGTTTAAAAAATATTTTTGACCCAACTACAATACAATTCCATCAACCCAAGATTGCCGAAACAGTATGCATCAAACTTTGTCTCTGTAAGTCGAAGCTTGAGCATAATCCTCTTTATTTCCAACAAAAGGTGCAAAAACCTTGTGATATATACATTATAAGTTAATAGACTTAAATTAAATTCATGTTGCTGTAGGTTTTTCAAAGGTTTTGCTGTTGCTTCATACCGCCACGTGTTTAAGACAAAGTAAGAATCGATGACAACTAACTTTTGTCTTCCAAAGCCGAATGAAAAACTTTTTCTTTCCTTCTTGGTTAAAATATCTTATTTTCCTCGGGTTGCAGGCTGTGTAGACTCAATAAACGTGAAATAAATCTTGCTTAATTTGCTTTTAAGGTAATTTTTATCGATGTTAAACAAAATTTAACCGCCACTTCTCAGAAATGTCAACAAGTTACCGCGCTCAACTCCATTCAACTTCAAAAAAGTTTGCCAAAAATCCCCAAACTACCTTGATTACATTTTCATTAAGATCAGTATAACTTAAAGAAATTGGCCTTTTTCTTCATTTGACTCTACTCGATTTTGTTCAAATAAGATTTTAACTTAGCTATATCAGTTTATCGAACTGAATTCATCAAAAGAATCCATATTTACACTTCGAGGTTTCTTAACTTATACGCACATTTATATAGTTTGGAATCATTCTACGGTATCTTGAACTCAATCCTAATCGTTAAATACTAGTTTGCAACCATTAAAGCTTTCTTTTAGTAATTAATCAATTTAGATAACCGCGAGGAGCGACAATACACCGATTCATATAAACATCTATGAACGTCAATAAGGTGATCAACATCAAGTGTTCTAACCAAGAAAATTAGTACGAATTACCTGTAATGGATGATTTGTCTATGTGTCTAGCGAACTTAAGGTCTAATCTTATTTGCAAAGCCATAAGCTGTTGTCAAAAGTCATCTTGCAATGATTTGGGGATGTAGTTTAGAGGCCAATCGTATAGAGATAATAGTGATAGGATTTGGTAGACTAAGTTGTAGATAATTGTACGTTTAGTAGTGTTTATGAATGATGGTACTCTGGTCGTGAATGCCACGGATAAAAACAACTATAGTATCCGAGACGAGATGGCGATCCAGGATACCAGTGCGACCACTCCATTCCTGGTCTAAGATGCATATACGATTGATCACAAGGTCTGTATGATACAAAACCGTCGGAGGATTGACGGTAATTCGGGCAAATCGCGCTGGGTTTGCTACCCATTTCTTGCAGTTGGCTTGATGGCTTCGTCTGTGAGGGTAGAGACGTCGGAGAGCCTGGAGGTGGTACCTCTTCGATTGGGCAATCTGCGTGTAAATGCGTGCCATCAGGAGAGTAGCCGCCGAGTCTTGATTCTGGAATAGCGAAGGGATATCTCGAGTCGTAATAACTAGGTGCTCCCGGACCAAAGAAGTTGAAATGGAACGGAGCACCTTGGAACATCTTCCCTCTCTTGTTCGTCTTGTCCCTCTTTCTTGGCTGATATTTGTAGTTGGGGTACATCTCTTTGTGTTCTTCTTTAAGGCGTTTAGCTTCTTCAAAGTAGTACGCCTTTTCTTCTTCGGATAACTTTTGCCACTCCAAGCCGAGTTTCCTGCTGATGTCAAAGTTGTGCATCTGTGGATTCTCATTTGCAATAACCCGTCTTCTCTTTTTGGACCAGATGATAAACGCATTTAACGGTCTTTTAATCTTCTCGGAATTGCTTTTTAGCTCATTAGCTGAAGAACCTTGTACCTCTGAGCTGCTCATGATCTCTGACTTTCCTATTATCTCTCTTGTACATATAATCTTTCAGACGGCCAACGACGCGCGCTCCCAAGTCTGGACAAAAACGTTTCGCCTTCAAAGACGTCCACTAGTTCACAGTATGGAGTAAATATAGTTGTGGCTTGCACGTGCTAATGTCTCCGACTTTAAAGATACAGTATACCCAGATAGAGTCTATAAAACCTCCCACACAAAGCAATTAAAACCCCTTTGAGTAAACTGTGTGTTTTGTCATCGCAGTTTTTATTGGCAATCGATGCTTTGTTTTGCAGACAAGTTAATATCTGTACAGAAAGATAAGGGTTGTACTGTCATAGTATAAATAAACAAATAGGACTGGCGGTTCGTGATTGATATTTTTATGTTTTTTTCTCTTCTTTTCAACGCATTGTTGCTGTTGTTTACATATCTGTGACTCGAAAGAAGACTCTGCTATCTACAAAGTCATTACTTCTAGCTTGGACACCGTTTCAGAAATCCTAGTTAGCGATTCTTTCCTTTTGGTAAAGGTGGACGTTGAACTTGTTCAAACCTTTTAACGCTCTTCAGTCAAAAACAAAAAGTAAAATTCAAAGGCAACTGACAGAGATTTTTGTCTTCATTCTTTTGCTCAATCAATACTTGCTTTCTTTACTTTTGATTTCCCCTTTTCGCCGCATTCGTAAAAGACCATTTTCAAATATACGAATGAGCTGTCGTTTACCGAGGCCGTCCTAGTGACACGCCATACAGAATCCCCTGTATCTTAGCTTGCAGGCTGTTTGCTTTACCGTCAAAACAGTTGACAGAACTTGGAGAAGGAAAGAGATATGAAGACTAAATTTGTCTTGCGATCGTGGGAACAGTTTACAGATTACTGAGTTGATTATTTGTGAAGCTGTCAAATTTTCTTTCTTTGGAAAAAGCCGCGAAAGTATTGCCGCTAAGGATGAACAATTCAAAATGCTTGTCAAAAGACTTTGCTTTTTTTTGCAAAATGCCGACAACACAGAGCCGTTAAATCTTAAAGTACATGAACCAGTGTGATTTTATGAGTTATTTATGTGCTAATCTACTATTCCACTTCAAAATAATGCCATTGAATACACCTGAAAACACAAATCAGCCCGTCAAGAAATTTGCTCATCAAAATCTCGAAGCGCATTTCTACGAAACTAAGGAAAGCTACACTTAACTTTACTAAAACTAATGAATAATTTCATGTGTTAGTTGTGTTAAACTTTTCGCCTTCCCTTTGTGGTTCAAGTGAAGCGACAATTCGGTAAAATCCGATGCGTTTGAATGCTTAGGATTTACATTTGTTTAAAATGGCTTAAAAGTAGCTGCAGGAAGTCGAACCCAGATGAATTCCATAGCGGTGAAGTTGACGTTTTTGCCTCTGGTTTTGAGTCATCAAGCCACGGCCTTTGACATTCTACAAAGACTATTAGAAAACACATTCAAAAAGTGACTTGAAGTTTGTATTTCGAAAGAGTGTATTGGACGCAGCTCTATTCTTAATTGAAAGGAAAGTCTAATAATAATAAAGTAAAATAACAGTTTTATTGCCTTTGGAAAGTAAACTTTGGTTGGCGGTGCTTTTACTGTCGTTGTCATAACTAAGGCAAGTGTTTCTCTGTTTGGCACCTCGCACAGAGTCAAACACACGCATTTTCGAGTTAGTATTGTTAAAGTATTCATATATAAGACAAGAGATGTGGCCTAATTCTAAACAACAGCTAGAGCGATAATCCCTATCTACAAAACTCAGCGAGGGTGTCATGAGTAGCAACAGAAAAGCAAGCGAATCGAAATACAAACAAACACAGTAAAGCAGATTCGCTTCTGAATTTTTAGCTCTTAAGACATAAACTCATAAGCTATGAACTGGAATCTGTAGTTGTAGTTTAGCACAAAAGCGTGAAAAAAGCGAATGCATAGTGTAGTACAAAAAAAAACAGACAATAGTACGAAGTTAAGAAGGTTCGGAAGGTGCTTAGTTCACGTGAACTTTTTGTTAATAAGCCGCTCATTTTTTCGATAAATTTACACGAAAAAAAGGAACTAATAAAGAAAGACAACACTGCCTTATTTAACAATGTTTTCTCATCGCTTTATTACGAAAATCCGCTCCTTATACGACCCTTTTTAGCACCGAAACTTTGAAATCCAGACGTAAAAGATTATTCCATTCCAGCCCAAGGTTCGTTTAAATCAATTTTGACCTCACTAAATTTAACTTGTGTATTTTAATAATGGGGGGCAAATCGGCTCTTTTTCGGTATTTATCAAACACGATTGATAAGGGAAATTGTACTTCGTTATCGTTTTTTTATCAAATTTAATAAGAAACGTTCATAGCCGCTTTCCCTCGCAAATCCAATAATAATGGTTGTTTTGATTCTTCGCCATCTGTATTTAAGAATATATTATTCCAATATTCGTACCACTATTAGAAGTGATATTTGTATTATTTAGACATCGAAACTGGTTTATTCCTGTTTATTTTTTAATTTTAATTTTTAGCAATTTAGGGATTTTTGCAGAAAAATTAAAATTGTTAGACGTTTCTCGTACGAACTAAAGATACCCTCAAAAAGATACCAACTTTTCTAATCATAACCTTGTAATTTACATGCTATTTTATCGTTATTTTCTTAAACTTGTGGTTCTGTTTTTTAACATAGATTAATTTTATTTAGTGGAAAAATGTCTTATAAAGCTAAATATGAGTTATACAATTTTAATCTATTACGCTGAAGCCGCTTTTTCGTGATGAAAATTTGCAATGAAAAGAACATCTTTAGTTGTATTTGTTTGTATTCAATCAAAAATACTGAGCCAAAATTCTTTACAAATCACGCTACAAAAAACACCGACTAAGTAATCAATCGAATACCTTCAAATATATCTTACAATTTCAATATACATAGCGTTTTGATTGCGTGTTTGACTTTTTTAAATGATAATTGCGATATGAATACACAGATGGCTGTCCTCTTGTCCATTGTTTCCAACTCGTTTCTTATTATTCTTCCGTAAACGTGGAAAAGAGAGGGAAAATTATTTCTTTATATTCAATTGATGCGATGCCCTTTTCTTTGTCACTATTTTAGTAACCTTATAAACGTTATGAATTTTATATACTGCAATCGCTAGCAAGATGGATCAACGAAAAATGTTGTAACGGGATAATTTAGGCCATAAAACCATAGAATATAAAAATATTTACAATTTTAATGAAGCGGACAAAATAGAAACTACAGGGACGCTTTTGTCCACAAAGGTGGCGCAAAGTTAAGTGTTGTGACAATGTTCGATGGTCGTATGTTGCGTGGAAGAAAAACTACCTACCTACCTGTCTATACCTACCTACCCACCTACCTACCCACCTGTCTGCATACATACCTACCTACCAACTAACCAAACCTACTCACCTATCCACCTACCTACTTACCTAACCACCTACCTAACCTACCTACCTAACTATCTACCTAACTTACCTACCTAACTTACCTACCTAACCTACCTACCTACCTACCTACCTAACTTACCTACCTAATCTACCTACCTACCTACCTACCTACCTACCTAACCTACCTACCTACCTACCTACCCAATCACCCACCAATCTCTGCATACATACCTACCTACCAACCAACTTACCTACCTACCTACTTACCTACCCACCTACCTTCCTACTTACCTACCTAACTGTCCACAAACCTAACCAACTATCCACCCACCGACTACCCACCTATCCACCTATCTACCTACCTTACCACCTACCCACTCACCTACCTTACCTACCTTACCTACCTGCCTACCCACCTAACCTACCTACCTCACCACCTACCTACCCACCTACCTACCTACGTACCGACCCACTCACCTACCTTACCTACCTGCCTACACACCTAACCTACCTACCTACCTACCTACCTACGTACCGACCCACTCACCGCTTCTCTCACTCACCTACCCACCTACCTTCCTACCGACCGACCTGCCTATCAACCAAACCTACCTACCTATATGCACTCGGTCACTCACTTACCTTCCAACTGTATGCCCACGTACCTATAGTTAAGCTACCTACAAAGATAGACCTGCTGTTGGGTAGCTGTGTTAGTAACGTGGATGGAAGGGTAGGTAGCAATGTACGTATGTTCGTAAACAATTACTGGAAGGAGTGGTGTAGACGATAGACCTGTTGCTAAGTAGGTAGTTCTAGGTGAGCCATAGTCTGTAGATTGTTTAAAGGTTAATTTAAAGTTGCACCAGCTATCTAACTGCTTTATTAGTTAGTCGTACTTTCAAATTGCCTGCACCTGGACAGCTGAGTAACAGGAGCGGTTAGAAAACAGACTTGGTATGTACACCGAATGGTTGCTCATTTAAACATATTTTTGTCAACAATTTTAAAACAATTTATCAATTAGAAAAGACATGTTTATTGCCATATTGAGGTAGGGTCTCGCGTATGATTTACCACACAACCCAAGGCGATAGTTTAACACCTATTTGAACAAAATTTGGGATATGAAAATGATTTGCAAACATTTATTGATGGAAAATAAAATGAAGAGCTTTTTTTTTTGCAAGGGTTACAGCTATAGCGTCTACAACAAGCTAGATTACCATTTCCAAATTGATCAAACTACAAATTCTCTCTAATAGCTGTTTATCACAAGAAGGTCGAGTACGAGCTATCGTTCCACGAAAAAGAAAAATCAATCCTAGCAACGGCTTTTCTCTAAAAATGCTTTATACTTTGGACAATGTGATCGAAAGTTTATTTCTCAACGAGCTTAGTTTTTATTCAATGTTCTTGGAGCAGCTGAGGTCACTTGAAACTCCAAGTTAATAAAACCCTGGTCTAAGAGCCAAAATGTTTACCAACCCGTCTGAATTCCCCGGAACCTGTTCTGGCAAACATATTAAAGGATATTAACAGTGTCTTAACCTAAGACAGCTATTCTTATATTATTTAAACGATAAAACTAGGACTTCCTTGAATAATTCTTACTTCAAAGGAGACTCATCCCCGAATTTCACAACCAGCATTGAGGTTTATACAAAATGAGTCAATATTTGCAAGATGGTTATTGATATCCCTGATTGGCAGTTTATTACAATAAGTTAATTTACGATGCAGTTTGCAAATTACTAAATAAACGCTGAGTCTATGAAGAAAAAGCTGTCCAAAAGGTTGGGATTTTGTCCAAATGGTCATAAAATAGCTTCCTGATGAAAAAGGTGTATGCAGATGAAGACTTGAGGCATGGTGTATGTAACGTCTGGATAAAATGTGATTCTATTTTGTGTAAAAAGAAATATAGGAATTACTTATTATGGCTCATTGATACGCTTTAAGATCACGAAAATAGACAATCTTCTTCAAAAACTCCGAAAACAGGGGGGGGGGGGGCAAAACAAACACACGAGTAGTTGCTCCCATGGAGTTGTTGTTAGTTTTGATGAAGAAGAAACTGTGGCAAGTCGTCATGACTTCGTCAGCAAAAAATGAAAAGAGATAGTAGAGTTGAATTTGAATATGAGTTGGCTTTGGTGAGATTTGTCCAACGTGTGATAATGTAATCCCTTTATCAGTGTATAGCATATCTTTCTGAACACAGAAACAAGAAAAATATCTACAGATTTTGCAAATAGATGGAGTTCTTTTTCAAAGAAAGTTTCTGCTTTTATGGAGAGCAAAATGCTAATTTTTTCTCATAAAACTAGGAAGTAGTTTTCTTCTTCTTCTTTTTTTCTTTTTTCCTTTTTCCTATTTAAAGGAAAAAACGTTTTGTTATTTTTGCTTTATTCATTACAGGAGAATAATAAGTTTGACTTTTTTATTGATTGATATTAAGCTAAGCAAGTTGAAAGTCGTTTCAAAAATCAGATATATTTGATCTTTTTGACATCAAAAAGTTTTCGCTTTTATGTTAAGTACCATCTAATTCGATTCAATAAAAAGAAAAACGGAATATATTTCTTAAATAAATCTATCATTTTAGACACGCTTCCTTGGAAATATGTGTTTTCATTCTGCAGTGGCAAAACAAACTTCAATAAAAAATTACAATGCAAGTTTGTCACTTACTTTGGTCAAAAAAAGAGTGAATCACTTATAAAGGCCAGGAATTTCTATTTAATTGCAATTGCTATTGAAAACGATGGCAAACTACCTTGTTGTCAGATAGATGACACAGAAATTACAATCCAGCCGTTTACTAAATCCCGACTGAAAGAAGAAGATGAAAAATGAGAAAGATATAAAACTAGTTAATATGTGCAAAGCATTATCGTTGCTTATGAAAGCTAATGCTTTAATACCTGTATCGACATCAAACCAATGAAAGACTTGCTTTTTATAATTTTTTAGCACACTTTTGCTACTTTTGTCGTGAGATAGCAAGACTATAGGATTGCGCACGTCCAATAATCGCTAGATTTGTTCATAATATCTACCCAGAACTAAACTTTTAAAACGATAGAAAATGTACCTTCATGAAGGAAATAAAAAAAAATGCATTTGTGAATACAGATATAAGATGTTTTGAATGAGTAACGTTATTAGAAAAGAATCTTTTCTCCATTGGTAGCTAGCTTGCAAAAGAAAAAAAAAAGGCATTTATTATTCATCTGACCTGCGCTCTACTCTTGGTTGGGTCGTCTTATAAGTTACCCTAAGAAAAAATTGAACCCATACATCTTTGTGAGAAGCTTGCCCTTAGTTGAAAGCAAATTTTAAATTTAGAAAAATAAAGTAAACCCCTTTCATAGGAAAACCTAGCTGTGATGGGTTCGACTCATTTACACATAATTTCTATGGATAAGATTCGGAAGAAAGGACAAAAATGATGCTAGAAAGCTTCCAAAAAACCCCTTCCCAAGCTTGCATTTTTAATCTACTTTGTTTTTACAAGGATTTGGGATCATTAGATTAGTAAAATGTTCTCGTCTTTGTCTTACAAAAGAGTTTAGATTTTCTAACGCAAATGGTTTAATTTTGTTTGCCTGTTGCATTACGAAGGCAAATGGTAGAAGCTTAAGTTATTTCTTGTAATTAGATTGTTCTTATATGGGACTCTACCTAATTCTCTAAGTTGGAATTCTAATTCCGTCTTAGACAAGCCCTTCATGACCTTGTAGACATCCTAAAACTAGGCTACAACTTTCGTTGTCTTATATTTTCGTGTCTACATGCAGCAGAATAGATAAACCCAGGATAAACACAACAATACCTTGGAAATCAAAGGTACCAGTCTTAAGCCTGCTGTCCAAGTTTGTAAATATTCAATTTGAATGGGCTAAAAGCTTTTGACGACTGTGCAACAGACTCGTTTTATTGGAATGTTTTCTCGCTAATTCCTTTAATCTTCTTATGACATTTTTTTCTTCGTGCTTTAACACGTTTCACGGTGACATTTCTCCTTGGCTATTTTAAGCTGTAGTTGTGAATCGGAAATCCGGATTTCAAGGACAAACATTCGAGTAAATCCAACAATGACAGGTGAACGGCCACGCCTGGCCCAAACTGAGACAAATGGATTAGACCTCACATATACTTTAACCCCAAAATGCTCTGTGCAATTTAAAATCTAAATTCAAAGTCAACCTAGCTTTTAAACAATCCTTTTACAAACATCCCCATTTTCTAGTTTTTATATTCTTTATATTTCTGACATGGTTCATTGTGTTTCGTAGCGCCACGCTTTCTAATACAATCAATGAAAAACGCTTTTAGATCAGGAGAATAGGCACGATAAGAGAAAATTCTTATAAAAGAAAGTTATTAGCTGTAAGAATCGTCTGGGTACTTGTGGAAAGGCTTACTGGAAATGACAGAGTTTTGTGAGATGTTAATTTTTGTGCCATTTCAAGGAAAGCAGAAACGTCTTGTCATGTTTCGCCTACATTCGCTTCATAGAATTGGATAAGAATTTATCAATAGGACAGTCTTTTATCTTAAAGCACCGCAATTACTGTAACTAGGCTAGAGAAGATAATCGTGATGCGTTACCCTAACCACACATTTACATAAGGCATTACGATAATATATAGTACATCTCTATTCTACTCTATTCGCACTGGAAGGAACTATGGGGCCCAGATTAGCAGAGCCAAAAGAGTTCAGATTTGAATAGGATTTGAAATAGTTCACAAGCCAATAATGCTATTGAAATCCCACATGTACAACGTGTGGATGAAGTGCATTCCAAATAACCTGACAGACTTTACTTACAAGATGGGTTATTAAGATGGGAAGAGAGTTCAAAGCCGTCACGAAGGTTACACTTCCGTTCTTTGTACGTCGCTGACATGTGTAGACTTTGACGGACAATTCGCGTTAATAAATTTAATTACAGTCTGTTGACGATGAATTACTAAGTAAAGGTACTTCATAGTGTTTACAGAAAGTAATAAAGAAGAGCTTCTGTTTGAATATGCGATGACAGTTGTATAATCTTCGGTTATAGACTGCTAATAAACTAAGAAAAAGATGAAGTATTGTCTAACACCTTTATTCCTTTATTCGCCATAAAGTCGAGAGAAAAATCAATCAAAACTCGTGTAAAAGTAGCTGCAACTACTCTTATGTCTTTGAAGAAGATTTAGCGACAAATTAAACTCAATGTTTTGCTTGTTCGTAATACCTTACTTTATTTATAAAGACGTCCAAGTATGATCAACAACAAACATCACATGTAAGGTGAAAACGAGGACACTGTCTGTCTCGTGGTTAATCTATAGTCCGGTAATGGATACAAGATCTTGTCAGGGTTGATCCAGAATAGGATATACTGTTGTTTCTTAGTCGTATTGAGGGATGCGTTGATGCACGCTGTACGTTGATGCTGAAACTATGATCACTCGTGCCATGCGCAGGTGTCAAGATCCATCGCTAGGACCCGTTCAAACAAGACAACTTGACGCAAATAAGCTTGCGTCGACTGGCACTAAATCTGAACTTGCGCAAAACTTTTGCGCAAACATATACAAACAGCACTTAGAGATTTCTGATGCAGTGCAATCTTGTTCTTGGCCAAATTTATTGCCATCTTCTACAGCCTTACTGTCACCGTCATCCATAGTTTGCTATAATTTGCAGTCAATACGCATTCCTTACTGTAAATAGCTATCCACTCATCTATATCGTGTTTATTCATGATATGCCCATCAAATCCCATATCTATTGCACTTCAGAATATATAACCGTTCCAATGGCCATCTACGCCTAAAGCTTACCATATTTTAATGAAAAGTGTTCAGTGTGATTTGTAGAGTAAGTCCATTCTTCTCAACCTCAGCACCCGTCATTTTTCCTATCTTGGATCATACAGCATACTCGTGTCCTTACTTTCTAATCTTGTCAGCGATAAATAGTCGGCTACACCTATCTACAACTTCCTTGCTGTTCTATCCAGCTGAGCGAGCTACTAGCTGCGCAAAGCATTGTTAGACAAAACCTGAGGCCCTCACTCTTTGCTTTCAAAATCATTTCTCGCGTAATTTTTAAATAATTCACGGATGAAATTTCCCTCTGTTTAATAGTTTTGGACTTTTCTAGGACTCAAAATGTGTTACATCAAATTGATAATACTTTTCAGGTAGAAAGAAACTGCTTGAACGTAGAGGACATGAAAAATAACAACAAACTGTGATTGGTTAGAAAATTTATTTCCGCTCAGTTGGATAATCGTTGCAAATGGGTTAGTTGGTGGACAAAGAAGAAAACCTTCTTCCTGTAACCTCGATATTTTGCGCCGATACTTTTGCTACCTCCTGTACACTTTTCGAGTCTGAGACAAAACTTGTTGGACTCGTTTGTAAAAGAGATTTCTGGATCGAGAATTCAAATCAGTGCTGTGATGATATTTCTTTATTTTTTCTTCATTGCAGGGGAGTTTTTATAGAGAGTTCTGTTTATTGCAAGTACACAAAAATGGTGCGTCACAATTTAAAGACAGAGCTGTTAAGTGTAACGTAATTCGAACGAAAAACAACTTCCAGGTCCAAAATGAAAAGCAGTTCTTTGAAGATTTTTCTTGCTTTGTTCTTCATAGTATGAATTGGTGTACATAGGTCTGTTTATTACAGGTGGAGGAGGAATCGTGGATAAACGTTTTGGTTTTATTTTAGCACATTTTGTTAAAAATTGGACCCGGAAATACGTCACAACTTAAACAGCTCTATTAATAATAGACCTTTATCTCAAGGTTGCGCGCTCATCCAAATCCAAGGAATTTGACGAGCCACGATACCAGAACAGTAGCCTGTGTGTTTCGAATTACAAGGATCAACAAATTAATATAAATTACTCTTCTTACGTCACAGTCATTAGCATATGGCATGGAAAAACCTTTACAAATTCAAGAAAAAAATTTTTTTCATTCAATAGCTGACCCCATGTAGAATCAATACTGAGAATTTTGTCGGAAAAGTTATGGGCACTTTTAACCAATCACTGCGCGTTTGAGAGATAACCGCTCGTCCAATCAGAAAGCTAAGGCATAACACGTCAAGGACGCGTCACTCTAGGAAAGTTTGTTGCAGTTCAGTTTTCTAACACCTATTTCAAATAAGGCTGTCGGAGTCAAAGGAGATAGGCAATAGGTGATACATCATTCCAAGACAGAAAGGAATTATCCGCATACAAGTAAACACAAATAATCGAGGCCTTTGAAATGGTTTCGTCGACCACAGACAACACTGAATATCTCAACACTAAGCTCCATGTTCTGGACGAGAATAAGAAGCAGAAACGCAAGTCATTCCAGCTATTCTTGGATCTTGGAATGGCCTATCTCCTATCGCTTATTGCCTATAGACCGTATTCGTTGTTTTCCAATTACAGGTCACGTGTCATTCCGTTGGGACTTTTTCCTTTGTCTAATGGTAACGCTTGAAAAGATATATTAATATGGCATTCGCTTGGGCGTATCAAACCTCAAACAAAGAATCTTATTTCAAACATTACGCAAGTGAATAAGGTCTATTGCATGATGGCGTCATTTTATTACCAAGACCAGAATGCTTTGTCAAAATGCTTTGTTATTCAGATTTTTCTACTCTCCTGGGAATAAAGAGACAATTA
>WUAP02144445.1:0-11736 GCA_015163945.2 Stichodactyla helianthus | reverse complement strand
TTTATAACGTATGCCCGATTGGACTTTAAATTCTACCCCACATGAAAGACGACGCCGACATTCGCGATCCGTGTATAGTGCGGGTAACCAATTTGCGGACCATTAAGTGATACTAGGAGCAAATTTTCTCTGTTGCGAAGAGCGTTGTTGGCTTTACATGCAACAGTAAAGTGATAATACGCATGGGTGCGTCCGGGGGATATTTGGATATCGGATGAAACACTCTTTCCCGTGTTTGATCTATTACTTATATACTTTTTGGGCTCGAGTTCCGATCATAAATGGTGCACCTTCTCAAAAAAAATCCTGGATCTGCCAATGATACGAGCAACATTGGCTCTTCTACCTTCAACGCGAAAACTAATTTTTCACTATCAAAAATGGGATAAAAGATAGATGAATAAATGGGAGAACAGTCGAACTGCGAACAAGTTTTTAGAAGTAGTTTAGAGATTACCTTAAAAATAACTTGGAGTGAAAACTAAAAATAATAAAAATAAAGGGTCTCATTTGTATAACAATAGGATATAAGATAAAATGTACGAATAAATTAATGAAAGAACAAGTGCACTATTAAAACGTTTTTAAAAGCCTGATATCTGAAAAAGAAAACAATTTTTTTTAAGATAAAAGGTTTTTATAATTACTATCAGTACTGACGGCGAGGAAGGAAAGCGATTAACCTTTCTCGTCCTTTAAAGGTGCGCGCGCATGAACGTTTCCAGCTGAGCGGAAATAAATTTTCTAACCAATCACAGTCCGTGGTGATTTTCAATGGCCGGCCCTATGTTCAAACACTTTTTTCTACCTGAGAACTATTGACAATTGAATCCGATGTATTTTGAGTCCTAGAAAAGTCCAAAAATAGTAAAAAGAGTGAAATTTGATCTGTGAATTATCCAAAAACCACTCGAGAAACAATTTTGAAAACAAAGTGTAGGACGGAGGTTTTGACTAAATGCTTTGCGCAGCTAGTTGTTCTCTCACTCAGCTGGTTACGAACATAGAATTAAAAAAGGGTACAAATCTTATAGATTATACGACATGTAATTTTACTTTCATAAAAAAGCAATTAGTTTTGATCTCTTATATGATCTTATAGTCAGGAGGTAATTCAGACAATGTTAAGTCTAAATTTCTTAGATCAAAGAAAGCGAGACTAGGTGATAATGTTTCACCTCAATGTTGAAAAATAACTGTTCAGATTAATTGGGACCGCTGCGGGGTCGTGATGGCAAATAAGTGTAATTCAAATTTATGAGGATCTTGGTATCACAAGAAGTGTTTTGACAACACAATCAGTTGAGTTTTCATATCGCCCTTCCTTCCAACACTGCCATTTTCAAAATCTTTCCCTCAAATTCCCGGATTATCGGATGATGATGGTTGTGGTGGTGGTTTAGGTGGTGATGTTATGATGATGGTGGCGGTGGTGATGTTATGATGATGATGGCGGTGGTGGTTTAGGTGGTGATGATGATGATGGTGGTGGTGGTGGTGGTTAAGGTGGTGATGTTGTGATGATGATGGGGGTGGTGGTGATATGGTGGTGGTGGTGGTGGTGGTGGTTACTGAGATGGTAATGTTATGATGATGATGGTGGTGGTGGTTAAGGTGGTGATGTTTTGGTGATGGTGGTGATGTGATGATGGTGTTGACCAATATGATGACGATGACTGGCGAAAATTGACAACGTCTAGTTATGAATTATATTTTTTAAATAATTGCATATAATTAATGGAAATTGCTAAAAAATTTTTTAAAAAGTCAAAAAACAGCACACACACTCACTAGCAGTTCGCGACATTTTTCACGTGGCTGCCACTGAGATAATGTTTTACCTTTTTGTTCCACAATTCAAGATTGATTATATATTTAGTCTGGTCAATTCGCTGCAGGGTGTCGCGGTTTTTTGTAAATCGCAAAACTAAATGCGTTTTTTGACGATTATTCTAGAAATGTCATCCGAGTCAGTGCATGTGTCAGCCAAATCATTTCAGTTCTATCATTTCTAGAGCCAGCAAGGTCTTAAATGTAAAAGACATAAATTATATGACTCGAAAAACGTCAATTAGTCGAGTATTACTTTCGTATGAACTAGACAAGATAAATCAGTAGTCGCCTCATGTTAATATGACCTGTAGGATGTGGTGTTCTGAGAATTCTTTCTATTTTTTGGACAATTTTCAGCCATTCATTTATTGGTTTTTGCTGAGAGATAACTTAAGAATGAGTAAATGAGAGAAAGAGAAGAAGGCAAAGAAAAAAAGAGGATTGATAGTAATGTGTTTATTCATTCACATTCACTCATTCACTCACCCACTCACTCACTCACTCCTTCCTTCCTTCCTTCCTGCCCAGCGATTAAAAAAAGAAAGAAAATAAAGAGAGAGAAGAAGGAAAAGAAGACGAAGAAACGAAAGAGAATTAATAAAAATCTCTTTGTTTATTAACATTCATCCATTCACTCACTCACTCATCTTACGTCGAGGCTCTGCTGAGCGATAACTATAAAATAAGAAAATGAGAGAGAGAGAAAAAAAAAAACCCGAAAAGAAGACAGAAACAAAAGAGAATCAAAAACGATGTCTTTGATGTTCATTTATTTTACTTCAAGGCACTGCTATAGCTAAGTGATAACTTTAAGAATTCGGGTTTTATTTCGATTCCTTTCACACAAATTTTGTTCGACATCCACATGAAAATTATATTCGTTGTTAAACGAAGAGTGACGGAGAGTTTACTAAACGTCTGGAGTGCGTAGTCATGTTTACAGAACGTGCCTGACGCATTCAAAAGAAATCCGAGACGTTCAAAATCAGCAGTTGTATTTATTATTGGAACATCGAAGGGGAATTGCGAAATAATTCATGGTTTCGACTCAAACAATAGCCAACCAATCACTGTATAGCACTGGTTTCCCCTTTGGAATACATCCTGTCCCACAAACACCATCATAAACCTGCCTGTTTTCACAAAGGTTTCTTGCATTACTTGAATTTGATTCTCATATTTCTATAGAATGTTAAAAATCCCAACAAAATGTACAAATCTGTTTGCGATCAGAATCTCAGGTGTGCAGTTTTCTAGCAGACTTCGTTTGGCTTGTGGGACGTAGCAACAGTAACTATGGAGTATCGGAACCCATGAATAGGGACCATGGAGAAACCTTCTTCAACTACGTAGTAATTCAAAGAAACATTAACTCAAGGACATCGATACCTTTGATCACTTGAAAATATGGCTGAGATTATCAGGCCAATCACGTGAAGCACCGACTAAATTCGCGAAGAAAAGACCTAGAGAAAATATTAATTAAAGCGATATTTCTAGCATGGGACAATGGTTTTGAGTCTCATAAGTCGTGTTTGATTAAGCTCTGCCCTTCAGCATTTGTTAAATCTAACGTTTTCTTTTTATGGGTGTAAAATAGAACTGAGAAATAGACTTAGCTCTAGCAAACACTAAAATCTTGCTTCTATAGTAGCTCGTTTTGTGTGTGTGTGTGTTTTGAAATTACTTAAGATGTCGCGAAAATGATAAAATTGAAATAATATTACTGAAATAGCAATAGGTGAGAGACAAAAACCATGTCTTTACCAGTGAAATAGAGCAAAGATTTTGGTGATGTCTCAGCCAACGAGAGCGCGCGTACTATCTACGCTATATTTGCGCAGTTTCCTAGATGCCCATAAAATGCGCTTTTCAATAGCTGTTATATATTACGGATGTATGTAGATGAGATGCAGATGAGTCATTACGCATTGTATTGACCCGATAGCCTCATTTGAATGATTCTTAAAACAAAAGATTATCTCATTGCGAGCTCAGCTGTAATAACAGCTATTCTGACGATATGCAATCCATTTAATTCTATCAATACTTTTTGGGCTATGTGAACATCAGGCTGGTGTGGATAGCCCGTCATCTGAGGCCTTATTGGTGATAGACTCCATGTCTGGGCTTATGAAGTGAGAAACGTCTTGAAAATTATTTTTAAGGTGGAGGAACTTGATGGAGTTGAATTACTTGAATTTATGAATTTATTCATCACCTGTAACAAGATGGCGCGTTCTCTCGCCGTAAAGCATGCTGGGCGGATTTGTCAATCTTGTGTATGCGAGCAATAGGAGTTTCCTAAAAAATCACCCAATAAACAAACAAAAGTGGCAAACATATATTTAAAAAACTTCAAATATATAGATTGGCAAACAATCACAGATAAATGATTGTGAGCTGTGATTGTCCGGATGAGTGTAGTCTTGAGAAAGACTGAGCAGAAATTATCTTCAGAGTCTTGCCTGGACGATCACCTTTCTCAGTCTTTCGCTTCTCTTAAACTCAGATAAGCATTAAACGCGTAGTTGAATGAATGGATGAGTGAGTGAGTGAGCGAATGAATGAATAAATGAAAGAACGGAATGAATAAATGAATGAGTGAACGGAATGAATGAATGAATGAACAAACGAACGAACGAACGGAATGAATGAATGAATGAATAAATGATTGGATAGATTAGTTAATAAACATCAAGTAAAGGAATGAAAAACACATAAATAAACAGACAGAATATTAAATAAATAAACAAACAAACAAACAAAAAAAAAACCCGAATCAATCAATCAATCCACGGTGTGTTTGTGGCACACCAAAAGGCACACCAAATAGTTTTGCCGTCCCCCTCACTCTTATCTCTTTTTTTTTTTTTTTTTTTTTCATTTTTGAGTTCAAAATTGCTTTCTGTCAAAAGCAAAGCTCGACGTTCAATCATCTGAACCCTAAAGAGTGCTACTCAACGATAGAGCTAAGATAAAAACTCAGTCAGGGGCGAGCGAAAACTGCTATTTCCATGAGTGCACTTGAACAAATATACACAGCAATCTATCGAAGCAAACATTGTGTCTCCAACAATTAACTTTTCAATCACGAAAAAATTAATTACAGTCGAGGCTCTAGCCATCGATTATTTCTTAATGTCAGTTTATATTGTAATCTAGCGAGCATTAGACAAGAAATTTTAATATGTTGGGCAGAGAGATGCTTGTGTATAGTGTTTTGCATTGAAAACGAGCTTCATAGCAAGTTTAACTTTGATTAATAATTAATTATTTGTGGAATTTCAACTTGGCCATGTGTTCTGGCTCTCATTTTTCTTCGTTACAGCAAACTTTTCTTAAACAATTTAGTCTGATTTCCCTTTTTATAATCATTCTCTAGCATTTCTCAAACGAGACGCGAGCGAACTTTTTCTGTGTAATATTTTCGGGGAGAGTTTTAATTGTTATACTTCACTACAGTTTTCATAGCAACTGAATAATCGGTGCTGTTCGACATATCTGGATTACGAGAACGTCATTCCCCCCAATAAAATGGTCGATACAACAAATTATTGGTTTGTTAGATGTTAGATGAAGTTCCTATAAACTATAAAGATAGCAGAAAAACAGTTTTCCTGGAATAATAAATACATGAATAAATGATAAGATAGCATTGAAATATTATTTTTACAAAGTTCTCTAATTACTGTTTCCGCATTCAATAACGAGACAATAAATTTTTAAAGCGATCGGCAAGGGTTGAAAGGCTGCGTAAAATAAGGTATAGTTTCCGACCGTTGGCCCGCTAACATTGGAGAATCTTTCCGTTACTTTTGCTGTTTCATGCCGACACAGTATGTGTTTGCTTGCTAGTATTTTTGGATTATATCCTATTGCTTTGTTATGATATATAGATACGTGTCATCTCGCTTGTGTGATATTATTAGCTGGACTTTTGATTTTAAATATTAATCATGCAATTCCTTTAAACAAAGGATATGGTTTACGCAAAGGGTCTGAAAAACCGCTCAAAGTTTGTTTGTTTTTCCAGAGTGTTTCGGTGTTGGTCCTTTTTCAGCCATTTCGAGTTGAGTTTTTTTTCGGGGGGATTTGCGAACGTCAACTTCACAACACTAGATGTTGCCATGGCAATACCGCAGCTGTCTTGATGTATAAAATAAAGTTTATTAGCGAATAACTAAGCGTATGCGATTTCGTTGTACTTCAATCCCACCTGAAGCTGTCCATCACAGTAATTTCACAGCTCAGAACCAGATCGTCCGGGCATGGATTAAACAAGAAACGCGTGACGGCCCTCGCTTTCAGCTTTACCATACTAAAACTCGATCCTCCCTATTCGACTTTAGACAAAACCGAGACAAAATGTCTTTCATCATATCTATCAAATAATTCTCCTAACAGCCCTACTTTCAGAAATATATTATTTTAAACGTCAGGAGAAAAAGTTCTTGCAATCCTTGTAAGGCAATATGGAACATCTGCCAGCGAAGCTAGGTAAGTGCTTGCTCACCAGAAAGAAAAAACATTCCGCTATATCTTTTGAATTTATATTGCTTTAAGAGGTTAAAGTTTCTCATTTTTCTGTGACTTTGGCTCTCGATAGACCAGGAATGGTCTTCATCTGTTCCCTGTAATGTTGTACCATTCTAACTGGTCATTTTGGGATTTGTTTTAGGATTTTTGGTGGTTTTATTTGCATCGTCGTGTCGAGTAGGCTTTTCGCTCGATGAAACATGGCACAACTGCTCAACGGTAAGCTGGCGTTTCGCCGAAAAAGAGTTATTTAGTTTATTAATAAAAGAACACCATTTTTAATTCTAGTTTTATAACTATAAATATATCCAAGGGAAAATAATTTTAAGGGCGCTTCGTTTTCGAGACAAAGAATACATAAACCTACTGAAAACTGACATTCCTCTTTTGGTCTCAAAATATCCCAATGATTTTGCGATATTGGTACAATACATCCCATCATTTTCAATTAATAGCATAGATACAAAAAGGATTTCCAGCTTGTGTGTTTATATATTACAAACCTCGCGTTGTCAAAGCTTGATTTATCTCTCTTTTGACTATACGATTCTGTATAAATAACTTAACTGCTCCTAAAAGCCGGACTTGATTAAAAATCATACGTTTTCTGACTTTTGTATACCGAATTTAGAAAGTTCAAAAACTTCCCCCCTGATTTTCGTATTACTGATAAAGCTAGGAAAGCGGGGAATTTGCCCTAAATTTTCACGTAATTTTGGCAAAAAATGGTTTTAAAATCAACCGGGGATTCTTTCTCCGGAAGGAATTTCTAAATTTAGCGACGAGAATAAGACTTTTTCTCTTGCCCACTTGAAGATGGGATTTTACATATTCTTTGTGTGTGTTAAAAGTGAACACAATGCCACAAAGCTATTTCTTGCCTTTATCTTTCATCTATTTTTATGAAAATAAATAACCCGCATAAGATAGACAGTTCGTGGAAGGTTCTTTCCAACTTCCTTTAGTTCAAACGAGATTATAACCCGCTGAAATCATTTTCGAAAAAAAATTCTTATCATAAAAGCGCCTTATAGATATGATTTTTTCTGAAAAGCTATATCAATGGCGCTTAAAACAGGCGACTCTATTTACATTGAGAACCGCTTTCACAAATATAACAATACGTAAGAATTGAATATGATATTTGGACGAAACCATAGCAACGACAGCAATAGTCTTTCTCAGAAAATACGAAAGAGAAAAAAGATAAAGTAGTCAAATCGGTTGTTTCTTCTGTCAGTTTGATTTAAAATTCATCGATATTCTAGATTTTCTCATCTTGGATGAACGGGAATTCAAAACATTTAGTTCCAGTATTTTTATATTACGAGAAGGATAAAAGTAGATATTGAATACGAGCATGTGTTTGCTGGTACATTAAAATTCATATGTAAGATGTTACTTTTCAGCCGGACGTTTCTATTCATGCTTGGCATTATAGACTTTCGTTCATAACCCGAAATCCAGCATTAATTAAAACAAATTTTTAGACTCTCAATGATATTATTTAAATCTTTACATGGAGTATGTTCTTACAAACACGTTGGCGTATTGCGTGCCCACTAACGCGAGCGCATTCGGCACAAAAATTACAAGTAGAAAATTTGTACAAAAAGAAACTTCACAAAAATTTAGTATTTTAATTTCTTTATTGTGCAACTTCCAGAAGAAATATTTATTTATGGCTTCTCATATTACTATTATTCTGATTATCACTTCTAAAACAATATTAAGCGATTGCTCAAAGTGGCTCATTTTTTATAATATAGATGACAAGCCCTGTCAGTGTAATTGAAGGGAATTTCTGACTGCCTCGAGGCTTCATGTCAAGTTCGTGTCCGGTTTGGTAGTCCTGTTTCCAGCTCCCCTTGGAGATATAAGTATAGAAAAGCCTGTTAATGAGAACAATTCTTGACTTCACCCAAAACTGACGTGTTGCACAGCTTTGAAAATATTTCGCAATAGCTCCACAAAATATTCTAGAATGGAAAAAAATTCGATCGATCCTTTGTTTGTGCGCTTCTCATTTCGATTGACCAGGGTGGACCAACCACCTCCCTGTTTTGACCTACACAATATACCAGCTGAACGAAGCACGGTCTTGCTCATTTGGACTAGAACTTTCTAGCAAGCTCACTATTTTGATATTTAGGACATTTAGGACATAACTAGGCAATTTGCCATAGAGAATATTACCCATTATAGACAAACGCGATGCCGAATTTTAAAAAAATAAAAAAGGAATTTTAGGCCTAGTTCAAACGTAGAACTTCAGATAAGCCGAACCTAAGACATCAAAGAAACCGCCTTATTATCCATTGTTTTCAATGAGTTTGAACTGGGCCTTAGTTTGATAGTCAGTAAGAGGTTGTATTGGATATCGTAAGGGTGAAAGAGAGGAGAAATGTATGCCAAAAGATGACCTTGAAATCTCGTGATGCTAAGTACATTGTAATTGTTAAAGTACATTTAGCAAAAAAAAAAAAAGGACCCTGAAGCACTTCTTAAAACTATGAGAACATAGTCGCTTGTTATTATACTAATAGTTTTCAGGGCTTTTGTGCACTAGACTGCTAGTATCCCATTCGCTGTTTTGTTGTTGTTGTTGTTGTTTTAATTTTATATATAGTTTTTATTTATTTTTACTGAAAAAGACAATAGACCGTTTTCTCAAGGTTGCGTGCGCATCCAATCTTGACGGGCTACAAAACTGAATAACGCAAATTCAGTAAAATTGAGAAGCAAATTTTATATTTAGAGAAGAGAATAGTCAATTTGATGAATTCTTATTGAAAAATTTCATAGAAATATATGATAATTATCATATAAAGCTCCCGTTCTAGTCTCGTGGCCCGTCAAGTTGCTTGGATTTTGGATGAGTTCACAAAATTGAGAAAAAGGTCTATTGGTAATTCAAAATTCACATATCTTACTTTAGAGGGGGGGGGGGGGTGTGAAGAAACTGCTTTCTATTAAGGGATTGCTACATGACTACGTTAGGTACTATAAATATAGTCCTTGTGCATGGGATCATTTGCAACTGACGGAGATAGCTTGGTGATTCAGTTGTAAGAGGTGCTCAGGAAACGAAACTGAGAAACGGCTTCCACTTGCCCAAATAAAAGCTTAACTCATCTTCAATTTTGTAAATAGACCTAATATAAGTCTGAAAATAGACAATAGCATTTTCCACGAGATCTATCGCACAGCCTCGTGGGATTGAAATGCGGATAAATAGGATACGCGGAGAAGCAGAATAATCTGATTTAGAGTACCTCTTTTATGAGGATATGGGGAATATAAAACAAGCAAAGACTGTTGTTGGAGAGAATGTCAGATTCACAATATTCAGAGAAAATGGCTGAAAGGCACGTTTATTCCCTTTCGCGAGGCCTGGGAAGATTCATGATTGCATATTGACTCCACGGAAGAGCGAACTGGCAAAGATTAGGACAAGAGAAATTCAAGCGTTGACATCATTTGAACTTTACGAAACTTTAACAAATCTCAAAGACTCGTAGGTTTGTCCACATTTTAATCACACAGTGCAGAGCGAGCGAACATCGTGACGTCATCTATGGAAAGTGCTATTGAAAGTCGAGTTTTCTTATTATTGCATAGCCAAATATAATACCTCGCTACCAAGTGTCGTATGATATGCTATAGTCCGGCACACGTATTTGATTTAGATTTAGCTTGATGGTATGCGAAATCAAATGTATCAATTTTTAAGATCCATGGTCTCACTTTTTCACGTCTTGAGAATACGCTTAGAACAGTAGTGTAGATCTCTTGATGCATGTATTATAAATTTGGATTTTTATTTTTTCATCAGGATACATGCAAACGTTTCTTCCAGTCTCGTACGTGTGTCATTGCTTCGTGTTGTCAATGCGGTGTCTCAACAAACCAATCATCAACTTGCGGCATCGATCCAAGTGTTATTTCAAATAAAACAGGGATTACCTTGGATACCAGTCAAGGTCAACTGAACTGCTGTATGTGTGAATCTAACAGTACGTTTTGCTGTAATCCATGTCAGCTTACTACAACACCACCAACAACAGCAGCAACAACAGCAACCGCACACACCACCACAGGGATTTCTCAAAGTAAGTAATGCTTTCAGAATACAAGTCATGGCGTGTTAATTAATGAATCGGCATCCTAACTACACATCTCTCTCCTCCCATTCGTTTTGTGGCTACTGCCTCGAAGAGACGAAGCCACTATGTCATCGGTTGTGTGTCCGTGAGTCTGTGAATCTGTGAGTCCTGAGTCCGTAAGAGTGTAACACCACAGGAAGCCCAAAAGTACTCGAACAACCAATCAGCAGTCAGCCGATTACCCCGAAGTGTATCTCGTGCTTATCTCGTGGACAATCGCTAAACTTCGGAACCAATCACCCCTCAGATGAAGCAATTTCATTACTTGTTCTTTCCGATTACTGTCGATTTGCGATCACTACCGCCTCTGCTCGTGTAGCTCGTGCTTATAGCAAACTTTTTTCCATGAGTTTAGGTAAGTTAAGTTTATTTTGCTAAAAATTTGAACAATTTCATTTATCACAGCATTCATTTGCTATTTATAAGCGATCAAATGAAAGGCTTTCCAAGTGTTAATTCAACTTTTAGGCCGATGTTTACACAGAAAGAAACTGACGAGTCAGCTAGATCAATCGCTGGTCAATCAGGCCCATTTGCAGATGAAAAAGACCATAAGCTTAATACAAACACAAAACCCCGTTGGGGGAATATATCAGCCTTTTCGAACTTAATTGAGCCTCTTCGGAGAATATGTGAGTCCCATTGTGGGATAATTCTGTCCGTTTACGGGATAAATGAAGCCCAAACTCGTTCTTGTGTGACCAGCAATGACCCCAGGAAATATACAACTCTTCTTGAACTTGATTTTGACCATAGGTTTATGACCTTTTTGCCACAAAAGATATTCCATACATACTATACATATTATTCAGTCAATACTAATAATGTCCAAACCGTCGCTGGGTAGGGCTCGGGATAGAATGTTAAAATGAATGGACAACTGAATTTTCGATACTTTGCTTCCTCAAAATCAGAGAGAAGTTGTTCAAATAAGGAAGCGAGTTATTCTATAATCTACCAAATCTATTATCTTTACTAGTCATAATTCTCTTCAAATTTATATTTCTTGATCTCGCTAATTTTGCAGTAGCCACATGCGCTTATTAAGCGCCTATTTTTTAATTTGTTCATTCGTTCGTTTGTTTGTTCACTTGCTTGGATGCTTGCTTGCTTGCTTGCTCGCTTGCTTGCTTGCTTGCTTGCTTGCTTGCTTGCTTGCTTGCTTGCTTGCTTGCTTGCTTGCTTGCTTGCTTGCTTG
>WUAP02144434.1:0-11738 GCA_015163945.2 Stichodactyla helianthus | reverse complement strand
CTCATAAAAAGCTCATCAGCTAAAAGTGTTGAACCCGCGAACTCAGACCGCTGACCTGTACAAAATTTTTGCCCATGTTCTGTTATGTTTGTTCTGTTTAAAATGAATTTTTTCGCGGTATGAAAATTAACGAAAATTGTTCCCTCGATGGTATGTAACTACCTAGGGAGTTAGTCCTAGAGGTTCCTCTAACGAAGACGTAACTTTCCGCCTCCCCCGACCTCCACTTCTCCGATTCCTGGATCACCCCTTGGATTCCGAATTCATCTGTACTGTCATTGGATAGTGAGGGCCAGATTTCTCGCTTTTTGATCGGTGCAGAGGGCGAAAACCATTTGTGATTCGTTTTCGTAAAATTCTTGTGCGAAATCCGTTTTCCCCCCTTCTCCTCGCAACTGCAAACCACCGACAACTTAGGCTGCTACGGTACCGGGGATTGATTCTATATCGTATGATAGATTTTCTGATAGACAGGTCATACGTGGGTAGCATAGGTGGTATACGACACCGGTATAGGAGAAAAGTGTTAAGTTCCCACCTTCCTGGTTACAACCAATAATAAAACTTTAAAACAATGTTTATATCTTCAGCTTTTATCTTTGAACTCTTTACTTTACAGAAAAAAGTCACTCAGAAAAGAATTTGAATTACGTCTAAAAAGTGTCAGTTGAAGTCTAGCGCGATAGAAATCTGACTGTTGCGATAGAAATCTGAATGTTGGCGGCAAGAGGACCGCAAGTTAGTTACGTCACCTACTGCGTCACCCTTTTTAAATTGTTCTGTTATATCCCCAAGTCAAACTCGTTTTCTCATTGGTCAACTCGAGAGCACGTCACTTGGCGGACGTCAACTTCCGCGCGGGCGTTAAATTCACGTAATCACGTAACTTCTTTTGAGTTCCACCTTTCTTATTTTGACAATCTCGGAAGGAATTACTGTATTACTTCTTACTTTTTTACATCCTGTTTTAAAAGTATCTAAATCCTGGTTAGTAGAACATGGAACTCTCCCAAAACGTTTGTGCTTTGGCATTAGGCCGCTTCCGAGTTCTTCAAAATGACGCATGAAGGTGATGCTTCGTGTGAAATCACGCTTGGTGGCTCGAAACGACTGAAATTTCTTTTTCTGTTTACTGTGAACAAGTCAGAGAGAAAAGAATGACAACAGAGCAAGTCAGTCGCTTCGCGCCAACAGGTGTGATTTTGCACGAAGCCTCGAGTTCATGCATCTTTTTTGAGAACTCCGAAATGGCCTATTCTTGGTGGTAGCCTTTTAGCTTCAGAATAAGTTTTGAGCAGTTATAATATTTCTAGATACTACCCAGAAATCTTTAATCTGATTATTTGATCTTAGCTCTGGCTTGTGAAGGTCAACCCGGTTCGATTTCTTCCTTGTTCCGCCATGCAATAAGAGCTAAGTGCCGCAGTCTCTGAATATTAATAGTGACGGCTTATGTTTCCTGATTTTACGACTTTAAAGACTAGTCTTGGCTCTTGTTGTGGTCTGTCTGTTGCAGTTTTTCATCATGTACCACGCAAGTCGTGATGGTTTTCTCAGTATGCTTTGAGAAAGCTATTCGCTCGTTTCTGGCTGACCACAATATTGTCTGTCGATACAAGTGACAAATGCACAGCTGGTCAGCACACACGTGTGTTAGCGGTGTTTCGCTTGAAGTACTGTTTCAAGTCGAGGTTGAAGTTAACAATACTGTAATGCAAATTAGCCACGAGGCCTTCTAGGAGGCAAACATTGGAAGAACAACTATTTTTGCAAAAACCAGCAAATTTCAAAGATCAAATTCAGTTTTTTTTACAAATATTATCCAAGCATGCGAGAAAGTATGTTATGGGGGCGGTTGAAATCGATGCCCGATTTTTAGTTGTTTGCCCCCTCGGAAACCACGTGACTTATTAGCATCACAACGAGACAACAAACATGGCGGCTATCGTGAATAGAGACAAAATTGTATACATTTACAGCATTTTGTTTACTTCACCCTGGTCTTGAGACTACTGATTTGTGGTGACCGTTGCTATGTCAATCGAATTCGGGGAAGGTCAATCAAATCGAAGGTCCCTTCGATTTGAATGTAGGTGAACAAAATAATGATACTAAGCATGTGATCTGAAATTGGAAAACCTTAATGCCCAAGATAGAGGGGACCTAGTGTTTTGTCGTAACGGACAGGGATAGATCCAGGGAAGGTGTGCAGGGGATGTGCACCCTCCTGAGATGACCTACTTTCAGTCAATGGTAGGTTTAATATTTACTTTTGGTGCTCGAGTCCCGATCATAAATGGTTTACCCCCCTCAAAAAAATTCCTGGCTCACTCCCCGATGGGTGACAATCGAGTCTTAAATGCAAACCCAAATGAGAGGTTTCTTAAATGAAAATCCAACAGAAGAAGCTTAGCAGATCCCCCAGGGAGCACAAATTCGCTGTTACCGTCTTTTTGAAAGCCTACCTGCAGACTCGCTTCGTTTGGCGAATGCTGCAGTCGGTGTTCCTTTCTCTCGATTTGTTTCAAACTTTTCATGAAAATCTTCATCTCCCTCTTGGATTTTTCTATTTCCGTCAGCTATATCGTTCAGAAATTTATCGTTTTGTTGGCTAACATCTTCTTGATACTCCTCGTGATCCCGTCGTTCAGATTCTAGCTGATATCGCCATTGCTCTTGCGCATGTTCGTATAACTGTCGGGAAAACTCGTAAGCCTGGCGATTCCATCCCGAGGACTTCCGAAAAAGGATGAAAAGTATTATGTTTAAAAGTAGATTCCAGCATTTAATTTTCTTCATTTCATTTATTCCGTTGTTAGGTTTTCCTGTAAAAAAGATGAACAGAATAATAAATAAGCAAACAATTTTAATAGTTGCGAAATTCTGAGCGTATTTTAAGAAATTGGGAAATGATTGCATGACAACGACTGATTACAACTTCAATTAACCCCAATCCATTATTGTGTTAAGATAGGAGATGTAAAAATGGCTGTCACATGGATGGTCAAGTGCTGTAATAAAGCAGAGTTACACCCAAACAATCCTGGTGTTTGCTAAGCCATCCTAACGATACAATTATGGCGTCTTTTGCAAGATATATCTTTAGTATCACCAATTTTCTCTAACTAATCTTTGAATTACTTTTTCCTATGTAAATATCCCTTGAATTAACTATTCTGTTAGTTTTGTTACAAATTATCTTTCTCACGAACGTCATTTTCATTCACAAGTAAGGACAGTAAGACACCAGCTTGACATCTATACAACTCGGTAGTTTCGAAATCTAATAATTCTGTTAGCTAATATTTATTTTTAAAACAAATCTACATAATTCAATACCATATTTTAATCAAACTGAGATTGGCCTACAATATATTGACTGACAAGATACATCGACGCGTCACAACTAGGCACTTGTCATTATATGTCATACTCATACTGTACAAAACAACAACATATAGGACAAGTAAAACAAACTTGCGGGGAAAAAGGCTAAGAAAGAAAGAAAAAGTAACTGCTTATAACCCACCTTATTGTAAAGAGAAAATAGGTTTTTCAGTGTGGCATCTAAGGATCTCTGAGAGGGTATAAAGAAGAATTGCTAGACTGCAGGTGGATATAAACATAAGTCTGTCAGGCACCAGTAGGTAGTCACACTCGATAGGGTCGCTTGTTTGACAGAACATGATAACAACCACATTTCATATGATGAATATAGCAATGTAGCCAAAACCTTTTTGCTGCTACACATTTTTTTTTTTTTTTTTTTTTTTGCTCTCTTCTAGTTTTTGCTGTAAAAGGTTGGGTTCCCTGTGCGTTGACGGTAACAAGTGCGAAGCATTATGGGTAATAATATTTCTCGACAGTTAGCACACAATGAGTTACTGTCGGGTTTTTTTTTTTTTTTTTAATTCTCTTTTCAAACAAGGTTTTGTCATGCATACCGGGACCGTGTGATGCTCCACCCATTGTCTCTTGCACTCTCTTTCAATTTCACCCCGTTGAATTGCGCCACTTTTGTATTCACGCTGGGAAAAGCGATGGGAATGTTTTTTTTTTTTTTTTTTTTTTCCCCTGGATGATATGTTCAAGAGCATCACCAACTACCATATAAGGAATGCCTGCCCAGTCGTTTATCGCTGGCTGCAGCAAGACAGGATCTTGATTCGAATCTACCAAATACTCTGCGTTATTGTATTTCGTTTGGTATAACTTGCGAACTGAATTTTTTGGGTAATAGCATTAGTTTTAAGGTGGCTGAGGACACTGAATACCAGAAAACTCTATTTTTCAAACTCGTTTGAGCTTCTCTTTAGTCAATACTTGTGTAACAAATAAGTTGTTATTCTATGATCTAATAACCTCTTCAAAATAATGAAGAATTAAACTTTCAGTTTTAGAATTCGTTTATTTACCGAAAAGACAACTCAATCACAAAAACTTTATCGTGTAGAGAAATTTTTAAAAATGCAAGTTTCACATTTCCTATATAAAATAAAATTGTGTAAACCTATCTAACATTTAACCTATATTTCATTGCTTTGTTCTTAAGCCCTAAGTGGTATAAGAGGTAACTTCATCATGTTGCCATAATGTGTCAAGTAATCAGGCTGTTCATCCCTGATGGTCAGCGGTACGTCGTTAAATGTGGTGATATTCATGGGTTTTCTTTTCTCTATGACCTCTAGGATTATTTGTCTTTTGTACGCGTTCCATTTAGTTTCGTCAACAAAACTACGGAAGATTTTCTTTGGTGAAGGCATCGATTGGAATAGATACTCCCGCATTTCTGTTAATATTATCCCACGATCGGCTCGTGCCAGGATCGTTCGTGGAACAAGAACTATTTCATTGAATGTTACCATCCAGCACACTTTCCCACACAAATTCTATCAAGATTTTTAAGTTGACACTAATGCTTGATCTAAGGGGTGCGGGTAGTGGTCACGTGATCTGTTAGTCCAATAGGCCTATTGCACATTGAAACTGATTCACTCTGTTAATTTAGTTTCCGGATTAATTCACAGCTCAGGGACTTCCGCGTGATCTCATAGAAATGACGAAGATAGGCACTTTTTCCCTCATTCTTAATCTTTGAGCAAAATCATTGAGTCCCAGTCTATTACATTTGTGATGGCATGGTTGCCATTCAACATGCCTTAGACTTCGTATGCGCATGAAAACACACAATACAATCACGATACGGAACTTAGAGCTCCGTTTAACCAATCACAGCTCGCGAAGTTTCCCGGCTCATCCAATCAGAATGCTCGGAGACTTCACGTGGGTAGCGCTTGCCTTCCACGCTTACACATAATATTTTTACAACTACCATAGACCGCTTGCAACGCTGGCTACCAGATTCGTTAGTTCAATCAAATCTAGTTGCATCGTCTCATACCTGTCCTGCTGTCACTACAAACATGTTTCTGGTATGTTCGCCTAGTCCAAAATAATCTCCTTCTCCCAAGATTCGAACGACGAGGAAATGCTTTCTCTTGGTGTCGTTCTTTATCATTTGAACTGTCTTTCTTTCGCCGAGTTCTTCTTGAGGAAAAATGAGCTGGGTTGCTCCAAACGGTAAGCTCCTGGTGACGAGGTCCATCTCCCTGACGACACGGCATTTCCCCGATTTTATGAAATGCACAAACTTGTTATCGCTCTTGTTTCCTCGTAAAACCACCTGGAGAAAAGGAAAATATGTTTAGGGTTATTCCTTTAGAAATGACTAAACCAGAGGGAGGAACTAAACGTTTGGTTCTTAAACATTTTATTGGAGGAAGGAGGTGGAGGATGGAGGAGGATGGAGGAGGATGGAGGAGGATGGAGGAGGGTGGAGGAGGGTGGAGGAGGGTGGAGGAGGGTGGAGGAGGGTGGAGAAGGGTGGAGGAGGGTGGAGCAGGGTGGAGTAGGATGGAGTAGGATGGAGTAAGTAAGGGAATAAAAAGAAACAAACAAAAAGGAGAGAGAAGAGGGAAGGGAAAGAAAGAAAGAAAGAAAGAAAAAAAAACTAGAAAAAGAGAGACAAAGAATTCTAAACGAATGGAGAAGGTCCATCAACTGCAAGTCAATAAAACTTGGGAAAGAAAGAGCGGCAAAAGCAAGGAAAAGAAGAGGAAAAAGAGAAAATTCCAGAAAAGGAACACAAAGCACCTATGGTTAAGTGCGAATGGTTGTATTAGTTTCGCATCATCTCTACCACCGGCTACTATTTTACTGTTCTGTGTATACTAGAAAGATAGACACCAGTAAGGAACACTTTTTATGACATTTCCAGTCAAGAAAATCCGAAAGCTGAATTTCTGATACATTAATGTATAATAATAAGCAATAAATGAGAGTAGAGTCTTGAATTTATTCGCACGTACGGTACATCGCATCATCAACTTCTCATCCGGTGGCTGGGATTGTACGTCTAGCCATTAAAACATCTACAAAAACGACAAAAATACAAAATACTTCAAATACGCCAAAACTCAACGTGATTCCATGCTATGACCTTGGATTTAAATACATTAGTTTTTGACTCAAAGCAAACCGGTTTTTCTTTCAATTCCTCCCTCTTTATTTTCTCGCCCGCCTCTTGTAAGCATTTCCTGCCAGTTGCACGTATTGTGTCGTTCTGTACACTAGATAAGAAATCTCAATTATACAGCTTTTTTATAGGTCGGCCCGCCACAACGTACGGAAGCCGGTATCTTGGCGGAGCTGCCGTAATAAATAAAGATATACTTTAAGAAATTGAACTTTAAGTTAATAGAGCAAATCATGATAAGATCAACATTAGGGAACATTAACTGGCGCGTCCACCACATTATACGCGGGAAAGATACAAAGACACACGGAGGACATGTACGAAGGTTATACATATTTAGTACTACTTGTAGCCTGATTCAAATACAGATAGACTATTTTGTAGAAATGAATTTGTCTGGTATTACAGATAACGAGGCCAAGCGGGACAGGTTAAGGTTGCCAGATGAAGCTCTTTTGGTGATGTCATAGTTTTGAGTTGTCTTATATGTTAGACTCGGTTAGTATTTTTTCACGCCAGGATGACCTCATGAAAATGACTTTGGATGTCGCAGTGTGAAAATATGATAATGGAGAAAAGAAAGAAAAAACGCATTAAAAAAGACATTTGAAATAACCGAAAGACTTTTATAACGATTAGAAGTGGGAAGATTAAGTGGGAGCCGACTGTCAAAGTGTTCCCTTCCCTTAAAGCCGGCGGACTATAGTGTCTGCTTATACGCCAATTTCAGAAAAGCTTTTTATTCTGAGACATGAGATAATCATTAATGGAACAGTCATTTGAAACTAATGTACAGGTGTTAATGTGGGCTGTAGGGGAAATGCATACTTAGTGAGTAACAACACCGAAAACTGGGGCGCCGATAGTTTGAGATGTTTAAAGTACATTGAAATTTAAATTTCGCTTTTGATTTTTCTAAAGGCTACATTTAATTCACTTTTGCCTATGGGAAAAAATAAAAATAAGCCGAAAACTTTTACGTGGATGGCGTGCGGATTTCCACCGACGTAGAGGTAGCATATTGGGCAGTTATATTTGTCGGTATTTACTCTGTTCCAATTACATAACCGGTTCAGCATAAAAGAAAATGCTCAAAGGAACCGGCATCTTACAAGCAGAGTAAAACAACTAAAAATATTTCGCTTTGGGCTAAAGTATTTTATAAAGTAACTACTAAGAATCTCGTTTTCTGATTGGCCGAGGCGCGTGTTTTATGAGAGTACACAGCACGCGCTTTTGCACCTTTGTATTTTATAAAAGAAAAAACTTGTTCCCTGTACTGCGTGCAAATGATAAAGCACTTGGGTATGGGCAGAACACTCGAGAAATGTTGAAGCACCGGCTACGTCTTGTGCTTCAACACTTCTTTCGCGTTCTGCCCGTACCCGCGTGCTTTATAACTGCACACAGCACGCGCGCGCGTTTTCTATTTCTTCATTCGTAATACACATTACGATTTCAATAGCCAGGAAAATGTTTTGGGGGTGGCATTAATCATGACATTGGAAAGAAATAGAAAGTGAGCTGTAAGCTTCATGAACATGTTAAGCTCAGAGCTTACCGCGGAGACATCTAGTTGAACGCTTTAATTCGATGTTGTTAAAGCTGCAAAAAGACTTTTTTAGTTCTAGCTAGCTGGAAATACTAAGCATGCGCTGAGCTTCCTTCTCGGAGCATTTTTTATGCTTCTCTTGGCATTTCGGATTAATATACTGTTATATTTTATTAAATCATCCTCCAGTTAAATTAAAATTGTCATTCACCAAGAGAAATTGAGGTAAGAGAAGGAATCCCTGGTACCCCATCATATCAGCCCTTCATTCTATTTTTAGAACAAGACCTACTTCTGTGATTGGCTGTCGGACTCGTCTCATACAATGTGACTAATCATGTTCCATTCTCAAAATAAATACCAAGCTAAAAATAGAACGAAGGGCTGATATGATGGATAAAGAACCCAGTACCAGGGATTCCTTCTCTTACCTCATTTTCTCTTGCATTCACATAACTCCGCACACGTAGGAAAGCGACTACGGATTTTCTATCGATTGTGAACAACCAAAAACAACTGAGATTTACTTTAAAAGATTGTTCTGCAATGATAAGCTCGGTTGGATACCAGATATTTCAGAGGCGCCGGAACGGTAAAATGTTGGTGGGGCGAAAACTCTCTCCGTTGCATTAGTACTAATAACTCCCAACCCCCCCCCCAAAAAAAAACAAACAAACAAACAAACAAACAAAAAACAAAACAAAACAAAACAAAACAAAACAAAAACAACAACAACAACAATTCAGAAAAAACAGTTTATACGTACCCAAATTCGTACCCAATTTATTTAAGTCATTCACATCAGGGGCAGGGCGCCATTTTGAACAAGAAGGCCAAAAGTTGGTGGGGCAAATGCCCCAACTGCCCACACGGCTCCGCCGCCCCTTGTATTTTGATAAGGCTTTTGAGATACCTCGACTCATCCAGTAATATTTTCGTACTAATTCAGATGTGATTTTTAAAGCTCTCCGACATGTTGTCCGAGTTCGTGTGATTGTGAAATCACAGCGGCTACAAGAGGCATGTTTCATGCTCAGATTTAATCCGGTGTAAGAACCACTATTGTCTGTGAGCACTGGCTATTGTGACGTCATTTCAGGGGAAAGCCTCATGATCTTAGTACTTGAACGAGTTGTAATTGTTTTCAATTCTTTATTCCTTAATTTATTTTCAAGTTTTTACAATCATTCTCAAACATTACATACTTCAATCTTCTAGAAATAACTGTAAAGCAAATGACAGGATTGACGTTCCTGACGAACAGCATTGTGGTCCAAGAGTCAATTACTTCAGAGAAGACTATCAAAAAGCCACATGCGTCATTTTGGCGGGAATATTTTCGCGCCTAAAACTTTATTTTCTTTCCTTATTTCAGCGATAGTTACAATCAGTAGACCCTGATCTCTTGTCACAATTTATACAAAGTATGTCCATGAGTTTTATTTTCTTTTTTTATCTGAAACTCACGATAAAGGGTTACGAAATACCGAACAAAATATAACATCATTCGTGATTAAATTCAAGGATAATTAAAGAGTTTAAAAAGGAAGCCCTTTAGCACTGACGGAAACGTAAACACACTTCACTTTCAATACCTGAAGTACCAACTTTGATTCTTAGCGAGGATAAAATCTTTATGTTTGCAATACCCATAATTGGTTTTGTGAAAAGTTTTTTTTAAGCGTGCAAAAGCCGAGGAAGAAGAAGTTCCTTGTTTGAGTGTTTGGTGCTATTAAGTACGTCAGCTCAAAAGCTAGTCTCGAAGAATTGTGTAAACTCACTCGAAACTCAACAAACTGACGTTAAACGAGAAATTCTATTTCCGTCCGGCGCCCTTAAGGTTCCTACGCACAGTGAGAATTCTAAGCGATTATTTACGTCTAGAAATAAGTTTTACAGGTTGAATAAAACTTCATTTAATTTACGCAATATCAGCCAATTTGGACTAGAACTACTGCCGGTTTGGCTCTACAAATGTTGAATTCACTTTAACAGGGCTTTAACATTTTAATGTTAGTTGCCGAGCTCCTTAAAACAGAATTATAATCCCAACAATGTCAATCAGAGTTGAGAAAATAAAGCACGCTTCAAAAGATTTAGTGAATGACTTAAATTATCAAACGGTTGGTATAGTTCCAAACATCGTGGCTTAAATCATCTTTCATTTGTATCCGGCGTGAAGGCTGTCTCACTAAATCCCTTTCTAAGCTAAGTTTATTGTGTGTGAATAGAAAATCATTTTCAGCAGTTCCTAATGCGGACTGTCAAGCCATATTTGAAAAATGGAATTACTTTCTGTTTTGTTAATAATAAATTCCTTAAAGTTATTGCTGTTTCACTGTAGTAAGTCTTATGCCTAATTTTATCCCATAAGTTTGACGTTAACTTAACTAGATGATCCTAGCGACTTTCATCTCATTACTTTTCTATCATCTTGATTTAAACCTTGACATAATTTGCAATGGACTGCGTGGTACTTTTATTTGGTTTCTAGTTTGACAAGAGAATCGCTTTCCGTACAGCAAATATATTGCTTTCGAAACTTTCCTTGATGCTAACGTGTCTCTATTTTGCTAAATAAAGGCTGGATTTTTAATATTTGCGATTTATTTTGAATTTTTCTCACACAGCTTATTTCATAGATTTTGACAGGATATATGCAATAGACTGAAAGCAATTAAATGGGGGAGCTTAAACACAAAAACCCGACAGCAAACGAAACCAAAAGAAATTCCTGGCATGAAACGTCATTTTCACAAACAAACTTGTTCTCAGTGTTTCAAAACGTTTCTGTCAATCTTCTGTTCATTGCCCTGTACACCAAGGTTTCTCATGCAGAGACGTCCTACTTTTTTTGAAAGCTAAAATTTACATAACGAAACGTGCAAACTAAAAAATAAACCTCCTTCACCTTAATGACTGCGTATCAGGTTTCTTTGAAGTTGAACCGAAACCATTACCAGAGTTAAGTGGAAAAATTGATTCTATAAGATCAATTTTTATTGTCAACCGCCTACTAACACTCCCATTACTAGTATTTTAAACGAGCAAACAACAGACTACCAAATCCGTCATACTGACTTGCTTTCAATATTATTTTACAAGGCTTTTTTGGAACCTTTAATGACCACGGTGGCCATGTTGGCTGAAACAATACATTTCCCCCGCCTGGCCTCGTATTCAAACGCTTTAGAACGGACTTCAGAAGGAGTTCACCTGAGCAATAGAACAAAGATTTTTGTCCACTTGGGAATAAACATGGCTGCCGCGTGATTAAAGTCCATTGTGGCTTTTTTTGATGCGGACATTAAAGTTTTTCCGCTGAATTTCAAGTAGACCGGTATGATTTTAAGATTTCAGCTGTTTCGACAAGTGCTCTTTCTGAAACTGACTCTGAATGCATAAAGGTGTAATTCTGTACACTTTTACAAGTGAATATTCCACAGAAATATTCGTTTTTTATGCTGAAAATTGACCGAAAATTGATAGTGGGTGGCATGGGTGGTGTAGTGGTAAAACGTTCGCCTCTCACCACTGTGGTCCAACGGGTCGGGTCACTGGTTCAAGCCCTGTTGATGCCACATGTGAGTAGAGTTTGTTAGATGTGTTGTTCTCTCCCTTGCCACGAGGGTTTTTCTCCGGGTTCTCCGG
>WUAP02144423.1:0-11739 GCA_015163945.2 Stichodactyla helianthus | reverse complement strand
TAGGTGTAAATATGTATTTAGAGCTTTTGAACAGCAACAGTTGATACCCAAATTCCTTGGGTGGTCCTTGCAGTGCACAAACTGAATAACATTTCCATCATTCCACATAATGAGAGTTTATCAGGTATTGCGTGACAGTTTAAATTTTAATCAAACACAAATGAAAATATAATTTTTGAAAAGAGCATACCAAAATTAGTAAAAATGGAAAGTTTGAAGAGGTTTTATCAAATAGCGCCGAAGATATGGGCGACCGAAGTTGGCTGCCTTTACAAAGCAATGTATGGAAAAATCATGTTGGTGGCAAGCTGATGCCTCCAAAATTTAAAATGTCACGCAATGCCTGATAAACTCCAATGATACATTCTATCATCAACAGATTAGGTAGTCTTGAAGAGTTCCATAGCTCTTGGTAGTTAATTATGGATGTAAACAACGACAAATTATTAAGGGACAAAATGCACATTTCCCATATCTTGTTTGTTTGGTAACATTCAATAAGATTGTTCTTTATGACTGATGTAAGTCTTATAACATGGCCGAGTCCCGTAGATATTTCATGATATTGTGTTCACACACTGCATCTACATTTGAGTATTCGATGAAGATTATGTAAATTGTTGTTATCTGAAAATAAGAAAGATACTTCACATTAATTATACTGCAAATGAAGGAGAAGCAATAGACTTAGACGTGTTGTGTTTACAGAGGTCATCAATGCAAACGCGACTTGATCAAGCATGAACTGCACAAAAAGTCGTAGAATTCGCTTCACAGCTTCTTTATTATAAATATGATTTAAACAATAGACATTTACTTAGTTCTTCAACAACCTACCTGTTTAGCTCGGAGTTTAGCTTGTCACTTTAATGCCCGCACAAGGTAGAAAGAAGGAACATGCGCACTGTTTGCCCCTGGAATTGCAGTCGCGGGGGGGCCAAATGGAAGAACTTCAACATCGAGATTTTTTCTGGCATACGGCACACAGAGAGCCCAAGATTAGTGTTGCTGCTCGCCTGATGGCTCGCAGCAATAATCAAAACATTTCGGACACATAGATTATGTTCCACTAAAAACCGTATGTGCGTCACAGCGTAGACGATGATTATCTCAACGTTCACACAAAACCGAAACTATTCGCCTCTTCACGACTGGCAGTTTTTTTTTTTTTTTTTTTAAATAATTGATGATCTTCAACCATTCCTAAAAGAATCAGAATCAGCCATGTTGGTAGTACAGACAAAATCTTTTAGTGTTGAACGGTAATGGCCGTGATAACGTAACGTGAAAACGAAGAATAAAATAATGGTCAGAATGTCTTATTGGTGAATGATGGCCAATTAAATTCCCTAATACCAATAAACACCAAAATTACTTGTTATTAAAGCCATAATATAATAGTCACGAAAATCATACTTTATGTCACCCTGTGATAGTAGCTATAATAAGTATAGGTTCCTACAAATGTCACATATGATATTTATTGTAGTCAATGTATTTTGGAAGACTTGACTGCCTTCATGACAGGAGAGGCGACCTCTATCACTTGAAAAGTCAGTTAAAGTGTTTTGGGAGTGACTCTGAGAAGAAGGAACGCAAGGCTAGCTCTAGTGTTCCTGTAAGTCGACGAACACAATTTCTTGATCATTTCATAATCTGCAAGTGTTTATAAAACTAAGGAGAAAAGAGTTGCTCAGGCGTGCGCAATTGCACAATACTATTGCATGCTATTTTTATTAATAAAAAGTGCTTATTTGCCATATTCTCTCTTGTCTTCAAGTTTCCGAGATGTTAAGCGTCAGCGGACGCTCACGCGAAATTTCAGCAAAGGAGATAGATGCCTTTAAGGGTTTGATTCTCTAAACGCAATTTAGGGATTATGTTATAGGCTTTATTATAGTATTTCAACCCAAATATACTGTTTCTCTATGGTGAATAAAGTTACTGCTTCAAAAATAACCGTAGTATAGGATGAAACGTGGGTTACTCGACACAAAACAAAACACTATCGTATACACCTATTTCAAAAATCGTTGTCGCAGCCGAAGCAACAGTCAACACTCCAAGACTGCAAAGATTTCGGAAATCTTTCTCATAAATCCTGTTGCAGTGCTGGTATTTTCCAACAAAATATTCGGTTTAACACCTGAACTACCACTGCAGCTTGCCAGAAATATATGTCGCATGCATGCAACCAAAATATACTCTAGATGAATTATTATTATTTTTTAAATTACCGAAATCCTTTGCAGTCTTGGAGTGTCGACTGTTGCCTTCAGCTGCGACAATGATTTTTGAAATAGGTGTATATGTAAAACCACATTTGGGGGCGTCTGAAAATTACGTAAAGTAAAAAACGCCAACTCCTTCATTTGCTATATTAAACACTATCTTGTCCATTTTCGCCTCACTTTTTGGAATCATTCTGTTAATCTTGTGTCAGCCATACAGACTGCGGTCATTTTATCTTCATAAATACTTTAAGCGTTCCTTTTACGTATTTCAGCAGGTATCATGGCGGTAACATGACAGTTTAATGGAGATTTGAATGGAAAACACACACACAAACACAAAAAAGACGAAATGACATGTCAAATGATAAAATAAAAGTGTCGCACTCTTTAAGCTAATTTTGTTACCAGTTGCTTTGACAATGGCAATATCATCACAGTTCTTAGCCACTGCCCAAAGCAATTACCAATTTGAACAATAGTAAAACATCTTAAAGTAGTTTGTTTTTCGTAAGCCATTTTTTTCATTATTTCGGTGCACCTGCATTAGTATCTACTGACGTCATGCAAGAATATAGTGAATGACTAAAAGTGACGGGTTTTATTATTGAATGTCGACTTTCCAGCCAGCGCGCTCACACGTACTCAGACGGCCTTACCATTCTAAAAGTAGCTCTACCCGATTGCTTGACTAGCCTGCAACCCATTTCAAAAACAAACCTAAGAATACGGCATACTCCGTAAAACGCATCTACACATGAATAAATTTAACACGTTTTCCTTGACAAAAAAGTCTTTCTCTACCGGTTGACAAGTTTTTTTTTCTAGTTTATCGTGTAGGAGACAATAGTCAACATCTAGCGCGTGCCACAGCTTTTTACAAGAAGGACAAGATAGCTCAGTTGTCAAGGGAAAAACTTGTCAGTCAAACTTGTCCTTGTGGATGCAGCTTAATCATGAATTGCGTTTTGCGCAAGGTTAATCACTGTGATAGATACTATGATCATAGGGTCTTTTATGAATTAACCAGGTTACATGTTAAAGGAACGCGGATTTTCTTCCAGTCTTTTTAAATGCATAATATAGGCCCAGTCTACGCGGGTAGTTTCTATCGATTCGTCTCGTAATACTCTTTTATGAAACCGAGATCGAGATGCAGGCCAAGCTGCCTGACGTTAGTGAAACATAGCTAGTGATTATACTAGTACAGACTGCGTCAGTGTATAGATAACTAATGGTAACACGAATGAATGTTTAACATCTGTGTAAAAATATATTTAACTTTACTGAAGCGGTTTCGGACGTTAGTTCTTCGTCGGCCGAGTAATTTAGAAAACTGCCTGACGTTGGTTCGTCTAGTATGACTTGCAATTAATCTAGCCTACGGGTCGCTGACAGACCAGTTTCAGTTAAAAGCAGTTCTTGCGGTCCAATAACTGACAATTAAAGGTATATATAAGTTGAATCGTGCTTTATTCGTCCACTTCAAAAAAGTTCGTAAGGCCATTCTTATACCTTCGAAATCATATTTACTTTTGCTGCGGCAACTGACGTCAGTAGGAATAAACCGATGTCATAACTAACTTCAAAAATGTTCAACTATAAGAAGCTCCGCGATGGTCGTTTATCACCCACAAGGCAATAAGAACACTTGAATCATATATTTTGAAACATGGTAACTCTCTTGGCTATCACGTAGGCATGCATGATCTTTCGCATGTAGCCTGTCGTCCAGGCACCGTTTTTAGGGACAAAACTCAATTTCCGGAAATTCTTCATATTAACCAGGAAACATCCTCGCTAGTGCTGCAAGTGGTCGGCAATTTTGACGAAATCCCAAACTTTCGTTCTTTATTTAAAAGATTTTTGAGAGATTTTTTTTAGTAATAACTTGAAAATGTAAATTTGTCTTCACTAGTCAGTTGATGAATATACATTGAATGATTATACTTATTGAGTGACATGATAAAAGAAAAAAACGGAGTTAAGTAAGATAGCTTGAGATTATCATGCAAGAGTAATATTGACAGCTGTCTTATCATCCTCGAACTAGTCACCACTGGTTTGTCTTTCTTGCGAATGGCAGATTTTAGGGCTGGATCGGTAGCTAGAAACTACTTTTGGACTCTCGAAAACAATCAAAAAAATGAAAACTAAAAGAAGCGAAATAAAAAGAGAGTTAGAAAGAAAGTGGCGGAAAGAGAGAAAGGAAGGAAGGAAGCAGGCAAGCAAGTAAGGAATGAAGAAAGAAATGAAAGGAACGGAAACGAACTGAAAACCAATGAACAGGAATGGAAATACATAACTGTATATTGTCGCTTTGTAACAACCAATCCCCTGCTGTCCCTTTACAAAGGTCCTAGACCATCCTAAACAAGATCGTGAGGTGTAAATAAGTGATGTGGAATTGATGTGATGATAATAGCGCTGAGCTTCCAATCGCCTAGCGCGCGCTATCGTTTGTGAAAAGAACTTATGCAATACATCTTGACCAAAATATGGATGATGTGCAATCTAATCCTTACTATATAAAGGAATCGATAACGATTTTTTTCTTCAATTTTAAAACGATCTAACTAATGTGTAGACTAATCCGTCTAGACATTGTTCAGCCTGATATAATCCGCTAGTGTCTTTGTGTACCGCGGAATAAAGGCTAATATTAATCAGTGCGCAAGATCCATTTGTACACCCACGCTAATAAAATATGTCTAACTCGATTGATGCCTGAGTTTGCTACACGCCTTGCGGTTCCTTAAAAGTATGTCAGTCATCATCACCACCATCATCATCAAGCTGGCAATCATCGCCATCATCATCAACAACTACATAGTCATCATCATCAGTTATATCCTCATGATTAGCGATATGCACAACATCACTATCATCGTCACTGTTCTTAACAGCAACAACAACAACAATAGCATCTATCATCATCATTTATCATACAGCATCATCGACAACACAAACATTCGACATCATCAGAGAATTTACATTATCATCACTCCTTGACAACAACAACAACAACAAAAACAACAGCAACTACGTACAATGACTTTGTCATCTGGTCTCTGATCATAATCTACAGCAGGAGCTTCAGCGTAAAGCATCTGGACTAGTTTTGTTTATTATTGTTTGCTGTTGATTCCCGGTACAAAGGCTGGTTCTCATATGATCGCTGACGATCGCTATCGATTGCCGGGTCGTCCAAATCACTCAACCCTATAATCGCTGACGATCGCTGAGAAGTGTTCACATATGTTCACTGACGATCGCTGGTCAAATTTTTGAAAGTCCGGTTATCTACAGAGACCATATTAGCACACCAGCCTTAGAACATTCCAGTACTAGAAAAACACTTTAGTCCAGCTCGAAAACATAACTGATCACGTGAAAACTTACCACCAACATTGCGCATATACCAAATGTTTTCTCAATTTGCGCATTTGATCTTAAAACCTATTCCTCTCTTTTGTCAACTTTTAATGAATTACGCAGCCGTGGTTTCGCGTTTGGTGCCTTTGAGCTTCTCTGTATATACTTTTTGTTTAAGCACATGAGTAACCCAGAATAGGAGTGTCACTTTGAATTATGACAATCGAAATCTTTTACAAGTAGAGCGGTTTTCGCTTGAGGCGCGAATCGTACGGCGCTGACTTCAATACAGCATGTACATGTCCAGGGTAGGGTATACGATGTTTAGTATGGCTTCCTAGAGCAAATTACGTACGGTAACGATATAACACGGTGCGGCTACAATAGACTACTAAACGAACCACAGCTGAGGTGTCAGACGTCATGCAGACTTGAAATCCCAGCTCAAATTGACAATTCCAAGCCTTGTTTAGACAGACCATAATTACGCATCCAGTAAGGTGTATTTTTCTCTTAGAAGTTTGAGTCACCAAAAGAATTTATTGCTTTACCTGACCCGGAGGCCGGTTGATAGCTCCACTGAATTCTCTCTTTGAAACCCTTCTCTAGAACAATCAAAAATCTTTTTAAACAAATTATATTTGTCTTTTTTCTATTTTAAGCACTGAAAATGGGTTTTCACGTCTAGAATATTCGATTGATTGTTCGAAGCGTGCGATGATTAATTCCTTTCCTGGGAGTGCGAACCTCAGATAAGGTTTTATCACAACACTCTCAACTTAATGGAAGTGAATCACGGAAAGTACTAGATCTTAGGACGACTGAATAGTTCAGTTAGCCTGTGAGTTAGGAAAATATCTACGTCTTTAAAGTGAATCACACCGCTCAGTTTTAATTACAAAATACTAAACTATCTTGATTCTGAACTTAGCGCTGGCAAAAACAAAAACCTGTTTTAGTTAAAGATTTATCTGGGAGCGCCATTCTGAGTTTTGTGTACGCAATGGATAGGGTTATTTATAACGGCTTACAGTAAAGCTTAGTGATTGCATGGGTCGAAATCTAAGGTTTCGGACTCCCATACGCTACAAAAGAAATGAAATTCTGGATTCTTCTGCGTACTTTTGGTGAGCCTTTGTTAGCTGCCGACAAAAGCAAGGCTTATCAGTCATAGACCTGAACTCTTTAGGATCTTCCACAGTTTAGGGCATGCGAAGTCGTCTCGCGACGTTCAAAAATCGGCTAGAATAATTTTTCCGTGTGGTTTTACAAATTAATAATTTTTCAAGTTCAAAGATTTGCATTTTTCCAGTAAGGGGATTTGTGTGTGATGATATCGAACATTAATCGGCCTATTCTATTTTATTTAAAGTTTCGCTACTCGTACTGGAAATCCATTATTCTTTTTTGCACGATTATTTATCATGCACCGTATGTGCTCGAAAAGTTTCTCTCATCCGGCGCCCGTTGCAGTCCTACGAAGGCTTCAAAACTATCGCGCATCGCTATCGTAAACCAGAATAATTGATAACTGCATTTGAAAGCTGATAATTTTTAGTACAAATGCTGGCTAAAACCTTGAAAACCCGCAAAGCCTTTTTTATCGCTTCAAGTAAAGCAATTCGTCGGTATAGGTCCGCAAGGGAGTTCAATTTTTTGTGTGCTGTTAATTAGACCTTATTAGTGGTAACGTTGTTTTGTCAGCCTCCGAAAAACGCATTTTCATTTTCATTACAAAGAGAAATAAAAGAAAAACAAAAATACATTTATAATTGTGCGCAACTTTAACGGTACTATGGCTACTAGTTACTTCTAATGCATATCAACTATAAAACGCTTCTGAGTCAATCGAGATTCAAAAACAAAACGAATTTTAATTTTTTAATTTTTTTTCGCACAGGAATTTCATCTAACTATTCCAGAAGCTCTCCATTAGGGTTAAAATTTTTAATGAATTTACTTAGGAAGCGATATCAGTCAATAATGGTAAGGTTCTGATATCCTTCTGTTGTGAACTAGCCAATGGGAGATCACTCCATCATGTATATTTGATGACTAATGACAGGATGACGTCACGATTCACTTTCAAAGCAGGTGAAGTTGATCTATTTTTTTTCCCCTATCTTTTTCTTTCTTTAGAGTCGACATATTTTAAGCCTCTATCTATCAACAAATTGTGCGAGGTTTTTCTTCGTCTCAAAACTTTTCGCTTGTCGGCTTCTTTCTATCTTTCTTCTTCTTTCCTCTAACGACGAAATTTAACTTAAAAAAAAAAGAAGAAGAAGAAGAAAGAGAAAAGAAAACCGACAAGACAAGTCATTCTGTGTACCTCTCAGAACTTAACGGAGCCAATAGGAGTGAGTTCACTAAATTTTTATTGATTTTCATTTTACAAAAGTGAAACTAATAAAACTTTAATCATCTTGGCCTGAAGAAACCAAGTCGAATTGGAGGAAATTCGAAAATTTAATACGAAATTATTTGTCGAATCAACAGAAAATTTTCCGAATTTTACACTCATGTTGACACAAATCATCTTCGAATCCTGTCATTTTATCTGCTGGGGAAATTCAGTCCTTCTAAAAATCACCGTTTCTATGGCAATTGTTTAATTAGTGCTGAGTGATTGACACCTCGAGAACCCTTACGCAGGTCATGCAATATTGATGAGAGAATGGGACTTCTAAACTCATTTCAGTATAGCCAGCAAAGATAGTAGAGAGTGTGGGCCACAAGACCAAATTCCGCGAGAACTTTTAACGTTCACTCAGCACTAGCGCTGAATCAGAGCGATTTTTAAATCTTTTTTAAGAGGAATTCTATTTGTAAGAAGCTGTTTCGAGTATGAGTACAGCGAAACGAAGAGGAAGACCAGGGTCTCAAGCGAGTCTTGGCTTGAATATGAACGACGACATGGAGATGAGCGAGAAAGGAAGGCCTCAGTCTTCGCACTCAAGGAGCGCTTGGTCCGATGATGATCTTCTTAACGGACCAGGAGGAGATGATGTGGATTTTTCTTCGCCAAGGACGCCTGCTTCTGCCGCTGTCGATGTGACTCCATCGGCCATGGAATCCGAACCCGTAGCTCACCAGAAGCAAGTACCTACAGACGTACGTGCTCCGGGTGCTAAAAATGTCCCTGTTGGATGTTGGACGCGATTCAAGAGAATCGTACGAGGTAAAGAGTAAATGTTCTTTATTACTGGTATTGTATTGCTGGTGAACCGATGATGCCTGACACACTAGCCTATCTTCTAACCAAGTCAAAATCACCCATGCATAGATACCGAAATTTACAAACGTACACACACATAAACTTCAGTCGATCAAAGCTTCGATTACGATAACGTTTGCTAGAAAAATTAGAAGCCTTGCTGTTTTTAATTCTTCAAAATTTTACTTAAACACCATCTTTCGGCTGGAAAATTTGCCAACCTTAGCTATCATTATGGAAAGAGAGACAAAATACACGAATCAATATAGTCGTTGGTTTCTAATTGACCAAGACTTGAAGCGGATATTAATCCAAGAAATCTCCTTTTAGAATGATATTTCAGTGCATTACATTCGCCGAAATCCTTTCAGAAATTTATTTTGCATCGCAAATGAAAATCTGTGTTTTATTCAGTTTCCTTAACCAAGAATATTCAAAATCTTGAGCTACGGTGTTCGACAGCAGTTAAAATTTTAATGAAAGGGAAGAAGCAGGTGTTTTTGTAAATGCCAACTTTACTTCTTGGCACAAGATGTTTAAAATCTTGAGTAAAACTCAGCTAGTAATTGCGTTTGGCGATTCTAGCAAAGGAAAGGCAGAGAAATTAAATGATGATCATTAATACTAAATAACATATCAGACTTAAATGTGGTGGAAAAAACTAGACCGACAGTAATGTATGGTATGTGTTTGCTAGCTCGGGTTTACCGCAAGTCTACAAAATAAATAATTCATGCGAGGAAAAGAAAACTCTGGATCGTCGCAGTTTTTCACATTTTGGTCATTTGATCCTGTGTATCTTCTGACATGAACAAAAGTTTTGGGAGACCAAGGTTTTGAAAGTTTTGAGAAAACCAAATTCATGTCAAGACAAACAGTTGAATGGCTTTTCGGAAGTGCTTATGGTCGACTAACTGAGGAAAAACGCAATTTTAAAGAGATTTGCGTTTATTTTCTCGCCTACGAACTCTAAGATCCTTTTTTCTTTTGCTATGAAAAATGATTTTAGTAGCGCGATTCGGTGTTTTAGTTTTCATTGAAATTTGCTTCAAGTGCCTTCTTTTTTAAAACCAAAAATGGATTATCTGAAAGGCAATGGCGCGGGCTTCTTTATTTACCCGATAATCGTAAGATTAACAAAATTGCTCTTTTGGAGCGAAAGAATGAGAAAAATTATAGACAGAAGCCCTAAATCCTTTGACAACCGCCAGAAGAATAACGAAAATGAAGACCAAAGATGTCTTTTTCAGCTGTTTTTTTGCTTTTTTATGACGTTCGTCATTTTAAATATGACAAAAAAAGCGGCTATACTTTGGCAGATTTGAAAGGTTTCTTTAAGGGCCCCTGTGCTTTATCTTAGCAACTATTTTTGGTCCTAAAAGTGAGGCTTGAACATAACCCTTTGAATTCCTCGATAAAAATCATTGCTTCCTATCCTTCTTGACAACGAAGTTCGTCAAAGTACCCATATCATTTCCATGGAAACCGTATAATTTACCATTTGTCAGGGGTACGTTGACATTAAATACTGGATTCGAATTGTAAGTCATCTCTAAGGGGTTTTTATTGGCTGTTTTTGATCTTTCTAGAAAGAATATTGATCTAGCTGCTTGTTTTGGAGGGTAGTATGGTCAATGAGGTTGAATAAATTTGATGGTTTCAGAAGTATAAAAGGAGTACTTATATTAATTTCAACATTGCTTTTTAAGGTTTTGTTTTTGTACATTTATGACTTGTATTTCCATCTGTCAATAGCCAAGTTTGTTTGGGAAGTTCTGAAGTAACTGTTAGGTTTAACTCATTGTGTCCTTTTTTTTTTTTTTTTCCCAGCTTGACATCAAAGATTTTTTATGTTTTGTATTTATTCCTAGGACTTTTCATATTAATTTTTATTTTTCTCAGATTGCAAAATTTTTTTTTTCCAGATATTTTTGATTGACTTAAATTTCAAAGCATTCCATGTAGTTTGAAAACTGTTAGAGTAATGAAGAAAGAATAAATTATGGTTTTTTTTATTTGGGATATTTACATTTCTATTGCATTATAATAAAATGAAATCAATATTCTGCTAAATAAACAATTTTGCTTTTCCATATCAAAAAAATTGTGAGTGTTGATTTTGAATGTTTGATTTTGGATCTTAAAGACCATATTCTTCTATATTAATTTCACAATTACTTTTCAAATCAATTTTCTTTAGATTCTAAATTTAATTATATCTTTAATGGTCCTAAAATTGCAGTTAAAGCTTTAAAGTTAAAATGTGGTATATTGTTGCATCATTATGGAACATTGCTACATTATTGTTACAATTAGATTTATTTTTTTCTGGTCTGGTATCCTAGGAAAGTGCGCTATGTTTGGCTTGCGAGCGATCTGGTTTTTCATGATATGCCCAGTCCAACAGTATCCTGGCTTGAGCCTGGTAAAATTGTATGGAAAAAATAATAAAAAACTAAAAAGGGAAAAGAATAAACATGTTATTTACTTGCCTTCACTCAGTCTGAATAGTGAAAAACTGTGCCCTTGGTCTTGAAAATGGACCTCAGCCTGCAGCCTCGGTCCATATATTCAAGACAATGGGCACAGTTTTTCACCATATGGACCACTCAGCTGGTAAATATCATATGTATGTATATATAATATATATATATATGTATAGTAGAATAAAAATGAAGGCTGCAATTCCAACGATGCTCCCAGCAGAAGGATCACAACAGGATACAATTTGGTCACCAGTAAATAGTAATATTTTTGAATTAAGAACAAGGTAAACCAACAACTTCTAGCTGTCCATAAAGGAAAAATAAATTTTAAATATTAAACGTTTCAACCAATTTCGGTCTTCCTCAGTAAAAAGAGTTACTGAGGAAGACTGAATGGTCGAAACGTTTAATATTTAAAATTTATTTTTCCTTT
>WUAP02144412.1:384-11631 GCA_015163945.2 Stichodactyla helianthus | reverse complement strand
AGAAGAAAGAGAAGAAGAAGAAAGAGAAGAAGAAGAAAGAGAAGAAGAAGAAAGAGAAGAAGAAGAAAGAGAAGAAGAAGAAAGAGAAGAAGGAGGAGAAGAAGAAGAAGAAGAAGAAGAAGAAGAAGAAGAAGAAGAAGAAGAAGTAGTAGTAGTAGTAGTAGAAGAAGGAGCAGGAGGAGGAGGAGGAGGGAAAAAGTTATCACAGCTGAAGGTCGAAAAGAGACTAAGAGAAGGAAAAATAAATAAAGAAAATAAGAAGAAGAGAAGGAAAATAAGCGGGGACATTTTGTCAAAAAATCCATGAGATTTTCAAAATGCTATAATTTTTCGAACAAATGGCCCTGAATTCTTCGTTTTTAATATTAAAGTACCGCTTTACAAACAAACTTGTAACAAAACAAATTTTATTTACCTTCAGATGTGTTACACATCGATTTACATCGAAGTTTCGAGCAATGCAAAATGTTCATGAATTTTGACCAAATTCTTTTTGCCTCTAAGTCGAATTTGTCGATTGCAAAATTAAAGTGAAAACATGGCGAAAACAGACACACATACACCAGACAGACAGGGCATTTTATTAGAGGCAATGAAAACGATAGGAAATTGTTGTGGTCAAATCCCAGGCAAACGTAGGTTTTTGTTTTGTACAGTCTTTGTTTGTTTAGAAGTTGGATAAAAAAAAAAAAAAAAAAAAAAAAAAAAATTAAGTATAAAATTTATTTAACGCCAAGAAAATCAATCATCAAACGTCAAAAATGATAAGGAGTTTATTCAGTGACTGATATTAAAAACTTAACGTTGTATTTCAATATTTTGGAGATCGATTCAACTCGTTTGTATAAGGAATGAAGTAGACTCGCGCGTGCAGGGTCTTTGGAGTTGTTTGAATAGTGCTGATTGAACTACACTTGCGATTCATTTTTAAGCTTAAAACTTTTCCCCAAAAAATTGGTGTTTTGACTAATGGCAAAATTAAAATGATTTTTTTGATTTGCTTAAATGAAAGCTGAAAGTTGATCTTTATGCACTAAAATATTTGCCTTTTTAGCTCAAATTTGATTCAATAAACAAGTCTTGGGACTTCCCTGGTTACCTTACTCTTCATAGCTTAATAACTATCCATCGATTCCTCCCCTAGTAGTTTATGAAAAGCCGGTTTACCAATCCGATGAAGTATATATGATCTTTCAAAGATGAAGTCAACGAAGAAACATTTGAAGACTACATCGACCGATGTGCTTCCTCATATAAAGCTCTTCCATGAACTTATGTAAACAAAATTTAAGATTTAGGCTAGAGGGCCCCTTTTAACCAGGTGTTCAGTTCACAAGCTACGAGTTAAAAAATGGCTTACCGTAGAACCAGACCTATAACATGAAAACAGTGTCCTAGACGAAGGAAACATATCCACTGACCTCGGTAAAACAATGGCAAAGTCGAATTGAAATAATATCTTTCCTAGTGGTGCTAGAGAGTAGGTGAATAATTCCTCTTCAACACCTAGTTGATACACGGCAACTGGATTTCAAAACATTTTTCATAGCATTCTTTTTAAATTTTATTGAAATTATAGCGTTGATTTAGATAGAAGTTTTTCCAAATATCTGTTGTAGCATAAAGCGAGATGTCCATTTGACGGATATTGTTAGTTGCTCATTTTCAGTCCATGAATTCAAATTATTTTTATTATCATTATCATTATTATTGATATGTTATTATTATCATTATCCCGGTTCGTTCTCATCGTCGATAACACTCTGCGTACCGCTAAATTAGCCCAAAGCTTGAAAAGATTTAAGTTTTAACTTTGGGAATCGTTAACTCAGATTTTTATTCTTTTTTGAATTCTATTCTGTTAGTCGTTTTTAGATCGCAAAAACTATCAAAAACCTCGAAAAATAAAACGGAATCCTACCAGAATTAACCGAGAAAGGAAGACGTTTTTGAGGAGGATTAAGTCCGCGTTTTCGTGGCCTCTTTTCGAGCTAAGAAAGAAGATCATCGATCGTTCTGGCGATTTTATACCTTAAGGAGTACAAGAGCCTTTGAAAACCGCCCGAATGAGTAAGTATATTCCGAAACAATGAGATCAATTTAGAAGTCTGTAAAAGTGAAGCTTTTCTTCGCCCTTCTTAGGGCGAGAGAACTCAATCAAATTCTTTGTTCGGTACGTTTATCTGGGATCAGTTTCTAGAGATAAGAACCGAGTGGAAGTGCTACGATAGGCACCTGACTGAGATAGATGTTCTAATGTAGTCTTTAGCACTCGGACCTTGGTTAAAAACGACTTTCAGAACACTGTACTGTATGAATGTTAAGAGATTCAACTTTTATTGAAATACGATGATACTAGATACTAAAAACACTCAAGGAGAATTGGTAAATCATAATAATGCTAACGGCTGAAGGTGTAGCCATAAAAAAGAATTGTTTGATGCCATACGATTTGGGCTCAAAACGAGAAGTAAAACACTTCGAAAGAATTGGTAGTAGTATTAAGCAAATAGACGAATTCCAAAAATAACTTGTATAGCGCCAAAAGATAGGAATCACTAAATCACAACTGACCAATATATATCTAAGTTGTTTTAGCGATTTTATCTTGGCATAGGTCCTAGCGCAATCTGATGGAGATCTTGATACCAAAAGGCATAAAACCCTTATCAAAGACTTTTATTGAAATTGGGTTTTAATTGACGGGGATTTCCTGAAGGTGATTCTACATACACCTTGTTTTGTGGGGATGAGTTGCCTTTGACTTTAAGGGAAGTAGTCAATATGAACATCCTCCGAATGATCGCGGTCATATTTTTAATTTCTTTCTAGTTTTTAACTATCTTATAATTCTTCTAAAATATTTTAACGACTAATAGGTGTGCTGTAAATGAATTCAATTAGTGATTTGAATAAGCCTTCTTCCACAACGAATACTTTGTGAAATAGAAGGATAATTGAAATATTTATACAAAGAAATATAGAAAGAGGAAACAATTTTATTTGCATTCACAACTACATGTCAAAAAAAAAAAAAAAAAAAAAAAAAAAAAAATACCAGGGTTTTCTTTTTCAGTTTAAGAAAATGGGTGATTAGTTAGAGGTATCTTTTGAGTATCTTTTCTTTTTTCTTTTGCTTGTATATCAGTTTTATCTATGCTTGCATGTAAGGTTTCTCTCTGTATTTGAACTATAAAGTCAAACCTATCGCTTGTTTGGCTTCCCAATACGTCAAATCGTTGGATTTCAAATCACACCAAGTATCGCTTGCTACAAGTCCAAAAGGTCACCTTCATGACTACAACGTGCCAAAAAGCCCACCATAAATCACCACAAAAAAGTCCATTGGCTTTATTTGAGTATTTATTATCGTTCTCTTACTAAAACGGCTATTCATATCCAGTCTATGTACTCCAAAAGTAATGTTTTTTACATATCAAGTCTTTTGTTCTCTTGTGCCCGCACGTTGTTAAACAAAGGCTCTCGGTTTTAAATTCAAAAGATCGACTGCAATCAGGCAGTCAGATGGTGATTAGAGTCTGAAAATTGGATATCCCTATTGAAGCCTTTTGAAACCTGTAAGGGCAAATCCATCGTACAGAACATCGTTGCCACTCATCGGAATCATTAACAATACGCGCACAGGTGACCATCTACTCCAAACTCACACGGTTAGACTTTCTTAATGCCACAAAGCCATTCCGGAAAACGGCGGTTCTTCTACTTTTTCATAAGCATCGGGGAAAAAAAACAACTTTCCTAAGTCAATCAAGAAGTTCAAGATCAAAAAAGTCCGTCTCGTGTTTAGAAGTGAACATCAAATTTATCAAACGTCCTTTCTTTGGTCATACATTTTACAATTTTTTCCCTAGCAACCGCTTATTTTGTCACTTCAAACCACTGCCTCTTTTCCCGCTTTCCTATCTCTCTTTCTTTTTCCTTTTCACTTATTTGTCTTATAAATAAATGTATCAGTTAGTGACTGACGGTTCAGCGAGACGGTTAACGAATCATATGATAGAATTCCGTATTCAAGGTTAAGCTTTTATAACTGTGTTTTTGAAATTTTGATACAGTAGTAATGCTTTGTTTATTTATAACTGGTTCTCATACGGCGCCATAGTTCTTATAAACCGATCTCCTTTCGTCACTAAATTGTTCTTTTTCTCGGATTTACTTTATCTTCAAGGATCATTCTCTCTGATCTTACTTTTCTTTTCTTTTTCTTGTTTAGAGTTTTCATGTAAAGTGCCTTAAGAGCTCAGGTCATTTCGCACTCATAATTCATGGTTGTTAATGAGTATTAGTGTATCTTTTACTAGTGCGATTGTGTTGGTAAATTAAGATCGCATTTCATTTTTAAACGACCACAGACTGGTTTAAATGACGTTTTATTGTGATTAAGGAAAAAGACCCCAAGTACTTATCATCTGTATATTTTTAGGGATCGACGATTCTACGCTTGTCACTACAAAATTTGATGAATTAAAGAACCAATCACACTGGTTTTCTTCTGCGAAAAAAATATTTCTTTTACCCATTCATCCATTCATTCATTTGTATTTTCTTTCGTTCTTGATTTCATCCTTTCTTTTGTTGCACAGAACTGAATTGAATTGAAAGAAAATTAATAGAAAAGAATGCGTGTACCATTCCGCCAATCGTTTTCTTACGCTCTTAGAAATTGAAATCAGCTCTGTTTGCAGGCATTTCGAAGTGTTCAGGAGAAAATTGAGGATGGGAAATGAAAATTATAAGTCAAACTTGAAGTTGAAAATTGAAAATTGAAAATTGATTTTGATTTTAAGATTCAGAACTCACACGAGAAAAATGGGGGGGAGGGGTGGGAGAGGGGTTTGTTGTTATAATTGTCAAGTCTTTCTTCTTCAGTCGGAGAACTCGGGACTCTTGAACGGGTATCGAAGGAATTCCAACGTAACTTATAGCCCTGTATGCATTTATATCTTAGATATATATAATTTCTGGTATTGTAGCTGGTGTGAATGATCTATCTAAGGTTTTCTGGGGTCTGCTGGCGATTCTAAACTAGATATACCGACCGTAATGAATGAGACGTCTTGTTGCAGCGTGTGATTATGCCGTTGTGAAATCAATACTGACGTACACTAATCCCAATAGTTTCCAGCTTTCCCCTAATTTTTCAACGGATTGTATTGGTGAGCAATCTTTTTATATAGTAAATATATACAGGACTATACTTACATTGGAATCCCTTCGATAACTCGTTAAAAGTCACGAGTTCTCCGACAGAAGAAGAAAGACTTGACTATTTAGTATCAAAACCGAAACGTCCAAAAATAATTTTTAAAGTCAGAGACAACTTTTATATTATACTTTTTAAGAAAGACTTGACAATTATAACAACAAAACACTCCCCCACCCCTCCCCCCATGGTTCTCGTGTGAGTTCTGAATCTTAAATTCAAAATCAATTTTCAATCTTCAATTTTCAACTTCAAGTTTGACTTATAATTTCCATTTCACATCCTCAATTTTCTCCTGAACACTTCGAAATGCTTGCAAACAGAGCTGATTTCAATTTCTAAGAGCGTAGGAAACCGATTGGCGGAATGGTACACGCATTCTTGTCGTCCTCTCTCTCTCTTTTTTATCATTTTTTTTTTGTTTTTATTTTCGAAGCTAAGCTAGATGCATAAGATAGAACAAAATAAAATTTCTTTAATCATAATTTGTTATCGATTCAGATTTCTAAAAAAGGATTACTGAAATTGAAGAACATGAAATAATGGAAAAAGTGACTAATCCCTCTAAATTCTTAATATTAATGCTTAATTTCAAATGCCTGCGTTCTGAGGTTTTGAGAAGAGTATTTTCTGTACAATTATGTCAAGAAAGCTTACATTTCTTATTAAATACAAAACAGCGACTAGATTATCCCTCAGCAAAGTCCTTTCGAAACTCTTCTTTCTTCACTTTTGACTTAAAATGTCAGCCTTATCAGCCATATTTTATTTTCTTTGCAGAATTTAGTATCAACAACAAAACTTATTCTTCGTCTTCCTCTTTTTTAGAATGAAATACTATAAAATAATATTTTAAGACTGGCGTAGTGTCATTCGTACTGGCCATGTTTCAACTAGAAAACATGCAATAACATATACAAGTTAACAAATAAGCTAAAATTATTCAATAGCTCACTTCCGAGTTCTCGAAAAAGATGCACGAAGGCGAGGCTTCGTGCCAAATCACGCTTGGTGGCGTGAAACGACTGACATTTCTTAGAGTTTTTCTGTCGCTAAACATTTTGCGAGTGAACCGCGAACAAGTCATGAGAAAAGAGTGACAACAGAAGAAGGGAGTGGACTATTATCATTGAAAAACTTTCAGCCCCCTTTCATGAAATTTCTAGCGGGCAACGCCATTCCTCTTTGAAGCGAAAGTAGAATTACGTTGAAATTGTTTGCTTATTTTTGGCATATTTTTCGGTGTGAATTCCCAAATTGTCAAATTGTTCACGTCAGCTGGCCCTAATAAGTTCTTATTCAGTGCCAGAAGTATAAATAAGAAAAAACAATTAAGAGACTTTAAACTTACTGTGTGCCGTCGACTAGAGTTCGCAAGCTTTACAAAATCTTGAGAACTGAAAAATCCCCAGTTCTATCTGTGCACATGCAGCCAGCTCTAGCTTTAGAAAAACTGTGTGGATTCGGTGGAATGATAGTTTTCTAACATCTATTTATACGGGAATCGTTTCAATATTTTTCAATGCTCGTACCATCTATTTGCATATATATTTGTATTATTTTTTGTCTCTGTTTAGAGCAAGTAAAACTGCACCCATGAATAAGATAGTTTATTTGTCTTTGAACAATACCATCACGACGGGGGATTTTGCTTGAGGGACTGATATCGGCGCATGGGATTCTTTAGGTTTGTTTTTTTATTTCTTTGTTTGAACGGTAGACAATTTGGTTAGTGTTTATCTGAGTTTGTGCACACCAGCTACCAAGGCAAAATTTGAATCATATTAGCACACACATCAGGTTGAACTGTTGACTTTTTTTAATAGTTAGAAATAAACACCATGATAATGATCATATAAAAACCAAGTCCTGCATATATAAATCAGCCAGAAAGGCTACATAGGCAAGTAGGCTTAGACAGCTTCTTGTCACCGGGTGTGTGTGTGGGGGGACGGGGGGAGGGTGCTCGTAGTACCTTAATTTTAGGGGCTAAAATTGGCAGTTTGGTACCTCTTTGGGTGATGTAGATCAGAAAGGATCTCTAAACGAGTTAACTGGTACCTTTTAGGGCATTTTTTGCTAAATAACGCTTCTTTCAAGACGTAGAAGGCTTTTAAAACTTTTTCAAGCTATTGTCTTTACCACTTTTAAATTTTAGAAAGGTAAAAATCATTTGTTGCCACCCCTACCGGGACAAAAATTGAGTTCCTTTTAGGGGTCATTTTCAAATTTTACGACGAGCACCGCCGCCCCCTAATGTATGTGAGTTCCTCCCGGGGGGGGGGGGGGGTAGGGTGTGTTGTGAAGTAGGATTTGTCACGACTACTAGGCATCTAGGTGTCCATGGAAGAACACAGAACTATCAGTTCGTTTGTGAAGTAAAAAACCAAGGATTGAATGATCTCTATAACCAGCAAAACACAATAAAAACACCCTTACTTTGTTGATCTGATTGATTTTTTTCAGATGGAAAATTGGAAATTGAATGAAATCAGGTTGCAAACAAATGAAAAAATGGGTAATATGGTTCATTCTATACACAGCCTTTTGCAAAGTTCTGTCCGCTTTTAATTAATATATATACATATTTATACACCTATTTCAAAACATAACCGGCGTTGTCACAGCCAAAAACAACAAGCCAAGTCCGCAAGGTAGTAATTCAGTAATTCATCCATTTAGAATCCATTTAGATGCGGTCATTTTAGTCTTTTACAATGGCAGGCTGCCAAAAACTCAGCTAATATCCTGACCACGGTCTTGTCGCTTGTTGCTTTTGACTGTGACAGCGTTTTTTTATTTTTGTTTTTTTTTTAATAGGTGTATATCAAATAATTATCAGAAGCAATGGATGTTTTCACTGATATTTTTTCTAGCAGTAGTTTACCATCAAAACTATTGGATAAAAATCTTAGCCAGGCCCAACCATAATTTCTAATATTTATTTGGTATAATATATATATATATATATATTGAAATTGCTTAAGTTTTCGCTCCTTCTCAGCCTTTCTTTCTTTTTACTCCTTTTTGCTCTCTTTTTTTCTTCTCGTTCTTGTTATCATATACTCTTTGTTTCTCTTTTTCTGTTTTCTTCCTTCCTTTTATTATTTTTCAGTTTTAAACGGCATTGTATCAATTTATGTTTGATCAAGGATTTTTTTGAAATGTTCCTTAGATAAAACGATTTCTTTTGAAGGTTTTAAAAATCACGATCTTGCTGAATTGATCAGCATGGTGTGTGGTTTATTTTCCCAGCCAAATCAAACGATCAAGTTCGACACCGTCTGATACCTGAAATTCAAAGGAAAACAAAATAATACCCGAAAAATAGCTCTAATTAAACTTTAATTGAATGACGTTGAATTCAAAAGAGTGGCTTTCTGTGTCATACCTTGAAAGCAATTCTTAAGCTCCCTGGACATCGCCTAGAAACAAGCATTAACCTTCCAAAGGCACTTCCATTGGAAACAATTGCCTAAAACTCCCGGTTCTTGCCCTTATTCTTTCTTCAAAATATCAGAAACAATAGCGCAGTTTTCAGAGAGAAGATGAAAGAGGTCGATGAACGATAGACATAGTCGGAACGTGATTAATACCATCTTAGGGCTGCGTGTTTGGTATTAAAAGAGCAAATTAAAAGAAAGAAAACTGAGCATACCACGAACAATTGCATGTCTGTTTGTTCTATACGCAGAAAATAGTTTTTAAAAACAAAAAAGTCCTTTTTAGTCTTTTTGCTGTTTATTTATGATTAAGAGAAGCGAAGTTATCGCCTATCTATCATGCCACAAGAAAATGCAATTTTCTTGATGATCGTCTTCAGCTGTTGCAGTATATTTTTTCCAAAGCTTTAGGTCATTATCACTTAACAATACTCCACTTACGTCAATCTATTAGCAATCTTATTCAAATTCAAGACAATTAATAGGAGTGTTTTTCTAACCACTTTGAATTGACACAGTGTACTTATGATAAGGGCCATTGATGCTGTCTCGTTTACCTAGCAACGTGATATTTGTCGCTGACACTTAATCAAATGAACAATTATGGTCATTTTTAGGGCATTTTTTTACTGGTGACGGTTTGTATCGAGCTCCAGACGTCGATTTTCCACCCAAGAACCATATACCTATATCAGTGCGGTGTGCAGTCACTGTAAACAAATTAGTCTCTTACTGAATTAATCTAAAAAGGAGAAATTTTTGTAAAAATATTGTCTCATTAATTTGGTATATTATCTTTTACATCAGTTTTGTAAGACGCTTTTCAAATTTTGGGGTGTCTAACGGCGAAAATTTTGAGAAAATGAAAATCGTGACCAAATGCTACCCATTTGTCATTGGCTAACTTGGATCGTAATGTGAATAGACGATTCAGTAGCCAGAGGAATTTAAGAACCAGGAGAGTACGAAGTATACAGAGTAGACAGGGAGTACACAGTTTGTATAAGCGCGAAAAAACTTATAAAAGACGATATTGCGACCGAAGAAGCTGGTTAAATTTCTTTTGTGAGCAACGGTGTCATATGTTTTCGTAAAAATACTTCAACGCGGTTTGCCGGGACAAGAGCACAGGACAAGTGATAACAAAATATAAGAATTTAGGTGTTTTGGTCAACACCGTCATGGCTCTCTGCACTGAGCTTCCCACCCTAAACATATTTGCTTGTCGTTTTCTCGATTGTTTCTTGTCACCAAAACCTAATGCTTTAAAAAGTGTGTCTCCGATTTCAAAATCCTAAATTATAACAGTTTTATTAGGAAAATGACTTCGAAATGGATCACCTGATTTTGACAACGTAATAGCGAAAGATGTAGAACAGATACTATAAATATCTGACACCCTTTTTCAGCATAGTATTTTACCATTCTACGTGTCCATTACAGTGCGTTTCACATCGTTTTACAGGTGAGTTTCGAAGTTCAAGTCGTACTTTGGGAGTTGACAACGAACTTCGAACTTACTTCCCGCGTAAAGTCGATAATTCGTTAGATATTCAGTCTTTTTGGCAAATTGCACTATTTTTTCTCCTTGAAGCCATCCTTAGGCAAAGCACTGCCCTGTTTTTTGGAGCAGCTCAGTCATTTAAAACCTTGTTTTTAACGAATTGCCGAACTTGCGCGGAAACAAGTTCGAACTTTCGCCATGTGAAATGCACTGTAACTTTTTTAATTAAGTACGGTCAAATTTCACTGCGTAATTCAAAGATTTCATTACAAACTTTGTTTATTAAGCTTTCAGAAACTATTTAACAAATACCGTGTAAGATGTTTTTCCGTGTGATATCGGTCTAATATCACACGAAGGAAGTTTGGGAGAAGTCGAGAGCTGTTGTGTGAAACCAAGCCGTAGGCGAGGTTTTATTGTATGTTGTAAAACGTGCGCGTTATTTGCGTTATTCACTTTCATTCATACTTGAAATCTAGTATGCGTTTAATGCGGAGAAACGTTGCATAAACGCCTTACTATTATTAACAAGATGAAATTGGACTGGCCATTATAATCTTTATAAAACCTTGGACGTGATGTTTTGACGTTTTTCTCTCTGTTTTCTCTCTTTCCAGTTCCCCATTAGTTCTATTAAAGAAAATGCGGTTCCCTCTAAATCTAAAGCAAGAAAGAATAATGCATGAATTGCTCTATTATTTCATTATGACGTCGCGTATAACAACAACTGCAACAACAACAACAACAACAAAAAAAAAAAAAAAAAAAAAAGAAAAAAAAATCAAAAGAATTCTTTTGACTGATTTAAAAAAGACCGTATTCAAGGCTAAATGTTAATGTAATTATCTCAGGATAAAACATGAATATCTACTCCGCGACGCTTCAGGCAAGTAGTATACCTTTTTTCATTAAGAACGTATTTCCGCATCCCAGTGGAAAGTTGTAAGATAAGAGAAAGAACAAGAAGATAGAATAGAAGAAGAAGAACAATTATAGAATAGAAGAAGAACAATTATAGAATAGAAGAAGAACAATTATAGAATAGAAGAAGAACAATTATAGAATAGAAGAAGAAC
>WUAP02144401.1:0-11743 GCA_015163945.2 Stichodactyla helianthus | reverse complement strand
TTTTAATTTCGGATAAAGATTTGTCCTCATTTGCATTCCACTTTAACTTGGATTTTCTCGGCCAAAATTACTCAATTTCATTTTTAAAATTACTACAACATGAAAATATAGTCCTAGACATTTCCTAAGTGATATAAAGTATTCGCGATCGACCTTTATGGGCTTAAAATGCCCATAAAGGTCTCCCGCTTATACTTTATATATTACTTACAATAACGTACGTTTCCTGCGTTTTATGAGTCCCTCGTAGGGTTGTCCACAAGTTGCTCCAAAAAGGCAAAAAAGTTGCTCATAATTTCCCAAAAAGTTGCTCAAAAGTTACTCAAAAAATCAAAAAGTTGCTCAAAAGTTTCCCAAAAATCTAAAAGTTGCTCCAAAGTTGCTCGAAAAATCTTAACGTTTCTAATTAATTTGATGATTTTTCATACAACAGAATTGCACCTTTGTCAGCTTTAATAACTTGTAAACATAAATGTATATTTTCTTGGCATTTGCTGCCAATTTCATTAAACATCACAACCAGGTGCTGTTGAAAATAATCATCCGCCATTTGGTTTTAACCGCTGACCAATTGAATCGCATGTAAACCTTAGGGGGCTTTCATTCCAGGTGATCTGACTAGGCGCGCAAGGCATGATTTCTGGGAACGAAGAAAGAATCAATCCCAACCTACATCGCGCGCTTAGTTTATAATATTTTTGTGCCGGTCATGTTGAAAATGTGGCGAGAAAGTCGTGAAGTTTCTGATTAAAAACTCTTTTTGTATAGAAAACGATGTACTCAGACCGACGAAGCTGAGAATTTACAAATTTAAGACTGATGTACAGCTGATGGAGTGGATTATATCTCGACATTTCTCTAGTAAAATGTCTAAAACGGTCTCAGATCAAGCTTTTTACGCTAAAACTGTCAGTGAAAGGAACCCTCGCATCACTTTAAGGTTTAAAAGACATTGATGTTGCTTTCGTTTATCTACTTGAATTTATTGTATGTTGTATATGTTCGATTCGTTACTTGATTACTAATAAATGCATTTGTTGTGAATTTGCGTGTTTTGAGTTATGTTTTGGAGTTTAAGTGCTCATTCCTTAGCCTCAAGCCACGAGCAACCAGCTGAGCGGAAATAAATTTTCTAACCAATTATCATAGTTCGTTGTGATTTTTCATGGCCGGCCCTATGTTCAAGCACTTTTTTCTTCCTGAAAACAATTGAAATTTTGATTCGATGTATTTTGAGTCGCAGAAAAGTCCAAAACTGTTAAACAGAGTGAAATTCTATTTGTGAATTATCTAAAAACCACGCGAGAAAGGATTTTAAACACATGCAAAGAGTGAGGGCCGGAGGTTTATTTGTCCAACAATGCTTTGCGCAGCTAGTTGTTCGCTCAGCTGGAATAATCCAGTAAGGGCAACTCCATGTCTAGTATCATTTGATTAACATAGTCCGTAAAAGTAGAAATATTTTTATACATCAAATACCAAATTAAATAATTTCTTTCCTGCACATAGCATTTTGGTTTTTTGCTCAAACCATGAATTCGCGCCCGCAAAGGACGCATGAGATTGATTCTTTTTTCGATCCCACGATTCGCAATCTGATTGGACTAATAGAGTAGATATCTACAATCTAGTGGAGAAAACTGGCAGGTCGATTGTTTGTAAAGTCCGTGCTAATCAAAGTCATCCTTTAAGGGAAATGATCCCTAAGAAGAAGTCCGTTAAATATGATCTTAGGATTGCATCTAGTTATATGCCTAAAGTGAGGACAGAACGTTTCAAAGACAGCTTTATAAATCGCTTACATTTCAAGTATAATATTTGCTTGTAACGTTCGTAATGTATGTTTTATGAACGTATAAAGATTACTATTACTATTACTATTATTATTACTATTACTATTACTATTGCTATTGCTATTGCTATTGCTATTGCTATTGCTATTGCTATTGCTACTATTACTATTACTATTACTATTACTATTACTATTACTATTACTATTACTATTACTATTGGCTAATCGTTTTTTGCCAGATCACCTGGTTTATTAAAGTATGGGGAAGGGTCACGTTATTTTCGGAAGCTATATAGTAGGGAGTTGTTTCTAATTGTATGCAGCTATAGTAATAAACTGGACGAATAACATTAAGCCATTGGCGGGAATCGAACCCCACGTCTTCGGTTTACTAATCCGATGTGTTAACCACTACACCACAAGGACCAACCACGCTTTACATTAATTATCCAGGTAGAAATACGCAGAGCAGGAACAAACAGCGGGGATTACATCATTTTTATGGGGGGAGGGGAGGGGTATTTTTACTTTTGACCCTATAACTAATCTTCCTGGACATGAACGACTTTGTGCCATGTTAATGCTCTGAGAACGCCGTGGCGCAACTCTTGAATTCTCCAGAAATAAATAATTGGATTCAGCACGCCACTGAAAAAGACGAGAGACACCGCGACCACACGAAGGACGTTTGAATTAAGGTTATTGGGATTTATAGCCTTTTTGACAAGCACTACAGAGTAGGGTACGTAGCAAAGTATAAAAGCGCCCACCACAAAGTACATGGTTTTGACGGATTTCTTGTATCTAGGCATGTCTATTGACTGTTGTACTGATTGCTGTTGGGCTTGGATCTGGACTGAGTGTTTGTGGATCACTCGGGAGATTCTAAACAGGAAGAACCCATTTAGTAAGAGCAAAGCAACTAGTGGAACAACAGCTGCAAAGACGATTTTGTCCAGAAATTGGGAAGCAAAAGACCGAATCGCACCTGCACAAGTCCCAATGATCAAAACCACGACAAGCACTTTAATGTAACGTTTAGCTGTGATAAGCTCATGATATCGTAAGTGAAGATGAATGGCTAAGAAGCGATCGGTAGTGATGACTGTTAACGTCAAAAATGACATGACGGCAAAGATCCAAGAGGTCAGTTGTTGCACCAGAGTTGATAAACAAAAGATACCAAAATAAGTTTTAAGCTGTGAAAACAGGGAAATGCAGTATGCAGGTTGAGATACTAAGCCCACAAGGAAATCAGAAACGGCCAAGCCAAGAATAAGAATATTAGAAGGTGTCCGTAACGAAGGTGTCGTTGCGATTGTATAGATGATAGCCAGGTTCGACGCGACGGCAATCGCTGCTGCCAAAGCGTTTAAAGCAATAAAGACGATTAAAACTGTGGTGTCGTGGTCTGATTCGTTGTCAACCATTAGAGCTAAATCAGACACCAGTGGAAAATTGCAAGACGAGTTTAGTTTGTCAAATTTCATCGTGTCGCCCAATTATATCTATAATAGAACAGAAACTATTAACTCACATACAAACCCAAGAACTTCCAAGCTCAGACCATACCCGACTGAAGTAATTTAAGCCAGCCCCAAGTTATCAGCGCTGCACGGAACAATATGGGATAAAAAAGTTATTGTGAGAATTTTCTTTTCTTTTGAAGCACAATTACATCATATTGAATTAGAAATTAATTATTGGTTTTCCACAAAAGGTCGTCTCATCTTTTGCTGACCTGTTTCCAATTAAATGAAACGCAGTAGTTCTTTCAGGAACAGGTGGGTGTTCAATAAAAGAAAGGCCCAAGAAAATGAGTTTTTCAATTATATCAGAAGACCATCCGTGCTCACGTGACTGCCGGAAATTCTCCAGTCAACAATAGGTTATGGGTGTTTTTTAATTCAGTTGACAGAGGCCCATCGTAGATAATTGATCGTCCTGTGAGTTGTTTTAAGCTTTTAGGTCTCTGCAGCATGTGCACATTGTGTTAACTCTTAATTAGAAACTGAGCTCAAGACGAAACGTAAATATCTAGTATGTGTGAGCTGAAGTTTCTGGAGTACCAGCAGCACACGTCCAACGCTATTTCCTTGGGTTTTCTAGTAGGGATAAACATCGTTGCTGCTTCAGTAGCCGCTACAAGCAACTGCATCGTAATTTACACCATTACAAAGAGACCTTCCCTTCGCGGAACACCCTCCAATATACTAATCCTTGGTTTAGCAGTCTCTGATTTGGGAGTTGCCTTATTTACTCAGCCATGCTACTGCGTTTATAAACTGGCTGAAGTCAAGGGCGATGCTGGGCTCTTTTGTTTATTTTATAGGGTATATATGTTAACTCTTTTTTCGTTTGGAACTGTTTCGTTGGCTACACTCACAGCCATCACTGTAGACCGATTCCTTGCTATTCACCTACACCTGAGATACCAAGAACAAGCGACAACCAAACGATACGTCAGGCTTCTTGCTTTTTTGTGGCTTGTTAGTTTGTTTACTGGTTTAATCAAATTTTTCGATGAAAATAACAGAACAAGCATCGCCGGTTTTGTGTTGTTTGTCTGTACTCTTCTTGTCAATATAGTTTGTATATTCAAAATAGCAAGAATTGTGCAGCGACATTCACGACAGATACGAGCACAACAAGATTCACTACAGTTTCAAGCCCAACAGCAATCAGTGTACCAGTCTCTAGACATGTCCAGATACAAGAGATCCGTCAACACTATGTACTTTGTGGTGGGCGCTTTTATACTGTGCTATGTCCAAAATATCATAGCTTTAATACCCTATTCTCTTGTTAAGGAGCATACCAGTAATATCCATATATTGTACGGTTTCTCGGAGACTTTCCTTATGTTCAACAGTGTATTCAATCCTTTCATTTATTGTTGGAGGATTAAAGAAATACGAAATACTGCGCGGCTAATATGGAGAAGAATTTGGTGTAGCAGCGAAATGGGAACACCTGGATAGCCTTGAAATTTGACATAACATCTTCGAATTGCACATAGACTAGACTTTATCTTTTTCCCCATGAAAATGTAAAAAAATGGTGTATTCGTACATTTTCACGACTTCATTTCAGTTCTTGTTCCTGTTGTTAAAACACATAATCATCTCTTTAAAAAAAAGAAGGAATTTTTTATTGCATAGCAACGCAGAAAAGTTCGAAGAAAGACGAGAAGAAAAAAAAAAAAAAAAGAGAAAAGAGAAAAGAAGGTAATAGAAGACGTAATAGTTCTAAATGTGAACTAAGAAAACATGTCAAGCGTGTCAAGCGATATTTTAAACTTTATATTCAATGAAAAATGTAAAACTGTGATTCATAGATTCTAAAGTGCCGCCAAATAACAACGAAGCGGGCCTATATGTGAGGTTTTTACTCGTGCAATAAAAGCAAGACAATAATCGTGCACATGTGAGATTGTTCTGTGTTTGTTCTGCGTCTTTTGATCCTGAAGCGAAAGATTTGCTTCAGTTTTCGATAACCCTTTTTCGTCGTCACGAAACATGACTTTAAGATATTCGAAAAAACTGAGAATACAGCACAAACCCAAAGAAATGGTACTTAGTATCCAAGGCTGTGTTTACAGAGAATCTGACGTCTTGACAAACCATTTCAGTTTACTATTAAAGCTCAATAGAGTAGACTCTCAAGTATGTACTGTTGAACTGACAGGAAAAAAACAAGAGATACTTAATAAAGACTCTTGTACTTTCAGTTGGAGTGTACAAGGGGCAGATGGGAAGACTTTAACACTAATAGACTGTTCGCAAATCATCAGAGTGACTGGATGAAACGAGTCCAATAAAAACTGGTTGAAAATCATGCAGTCACCTACAAACTTGTAGAATTTCATCCAACACCTTGGTACTGGATGGAATGCTCAAACTTTGTCTAGTAACCCTGCATATTAGTTTTTCCGTTCTCTCTACGATCCATAATCCCTTTTCGATGGAACTTTCCCGAATTCGTACAAATGAAATAATGTAACAATGTTTTCAAGTAAAGGTCGCATGGGGTTGACAGATGTATACATATGCTGTATTTTGTTTATTGGCTATGGAGGGGATTCGGAGAAAGCCTTTACGCTCATAACACAATTAATCAGCTTAGTTTAAGCTAATTTTGCTAGCCAATCCCAACTTTCAAAGGAGAAATCATACCACAATTTGTTGATGAAAATGTGAACATGTTCCCCATTTCTTGGCTTGTCTGAATGTTTTCCTTTTTTTAGTGACTTAGGCGAAATGATCTTATCTCAAAAAGTTAGCACAGGTAATCATACGGTTTCGAGTTCAATTCGGAATTAATTTGCGCGAGTGTGTTTCTCAAGGAGCTTCGAAATTGCAATTCATTCATTTATTCATTCATTCATTCATTCATTCATTCATTCATTCATTCAATCATTCATTCATTCATTCATTCATTCATTCATTCATTCATTCATCCATTCCATTCCATTCCATTCCATTCCATTCATTCATTCATTCATTCATTCATTCATTCATTCATTCATTCATTCATTCATTCATTTATGAAATGTGGCTGGGAAAGGGAGACAGAGAGCAAGAGATAGCGCCCAGGGATCGGAAAGAAAGAAAAGCAAAAAGAGGGGAAGACCGAATGGGAACGGAAAAAGGTGGTATACATTTTTTTGGCTTTCTTTTCGTTGGCTAATTTTCAACCAGCCTTTCCTTGAACTGAGCCACTGGGAGTAAGCAACATACATTTGTTACTATTTGCGTTGCTTTGTGAGCGACAACTTAGTGTTCTGCGCGGAAAACCATATATATATATATATAGACTGCGAAGTTCCGGTGAAACTTCGAAACTTCTCCAGGGTCTTTTTGCTCTTTGGCTTGGGGAGAGAGGAGGAAAGCCAACCTAAAGATAGGAAGATTAGTAGTCTGCTCGCTGGGAAACTCGAGGAAGGAGTCATGCAACCGGAAAACGCATGACGGTGTTTCTACTCTCGTAGTACTGAATGACGAAAGTCCTCAGTTCATACACTCCACTAGGCATGAAGTAAATTTTGAAAACATTATGACACAGTTAAATATAGCTAGTACCTACACGAGCAAACTTTTCTTGACAAGCCTCCTTGTGATAATGGAGACTCTTGCCTAGAAAAAAAGCTTATTAACTGATTCTGTCGGCAACGAACGAGAAATAATAGCTAGACTAAATTGTAACCGGGATTCAAACCTCCGGATCTATTAAACAAGCTTTGCTGAGAATTTCCTGTAAGTAATACAAAGGAACGTTAGTAAAAGGGGCCAGTAAATTCCGATACCCACAAGTTAAAGTCGAGTCACGAAGCAGGTATTCAAGGTATTTCATACTTGCATGAACTGTTTTGACCGAATGATATTATGATATAGTGACAAAAAGTATCGGAGCTCGACTATAATACACTAGCCAACTGAAACCCCCGATCACCGATCCCCGGCATAAGGCGGGGAATTAAGGTTGGGAGACCGGAAATTTAACGCATTTAACAGCGTGAATGCACGGGGATACGGGGAATTGAATGCGTACTTCAGCAGTTTTAACAATTTTAACAACAACAACTTCAACAATTTTAACAACAAATCTCCGGACATGAATGTTAATCCCCTCCCTGTTCCCGAGAGGGGAGGGGAGGGGAGGGGAATTGACTATAAGAAGCCATATAAAATGCGCTTGCATGTCTCTGTACTGTGATATAAACACGCTGGGAGATGTAGAACACGAGAAAAGCAAGCTTAGGAACACGAGCCTATTGCTTTTATAAAATATTTTTCGCTGTTTTAGCGCGAGTGTGTCTCTTTCCTCTGATATAAAAACGGTAACCAGCCAATCAGCGCGCGTGTTTTATAATGCATTAAATGTCTTATAAAGCATAATAAAATTCGGATTTGGGCGTGCATCCAATGCAATGCCCCTCATATACCAATCGCAGAAGACTACTAAGCTGACTAACACTTTGTGAAATAAAGCACCCACTCCATTCTTTTATACCATTTAGGATGGCTTTGCTCATACACTGCACTATTTAGAGAAACAAGATTTTAGATAATTAATCACTAAATGCAAAGAAAAGTAGAGTTACAAGAACTTCATGCACCTTCTAAACTTTAAAGCGAAAAAAAACAACGTTCCTTTCATGTGTTTTCTATGCATTGATGTATAATGACGCAATATGCAGGTTCATAGCATTGCATTGCTTAAGAAAAAGTCTTTCAGAATCTAAAATCCCTCTGTACACGCGCAAAACAGGGTACGAGTCCCAAAACTCTTCCGTAACCGCTTCGTTTCAGATGAAAGTGCCATGCCATGCTCTCTTTTCCTACGCGTGCAAATGAGGTTTAGAGCACGAGAAAAGCAAACTTAGGAACACGATTTCGAATGGGTGGGAGCCGTTTTTAGCAAATTCGTAACAGCACTATAGCAGCACCGTACGTAACCGTAGCTACGCATTGTGATTGGATGATCTGCACCAGAAATATGGGAAAACCATTTCAGTGTTACTGCATACCGTACCGCGTACGTGCTGTAAGTCAGTACCATTCGTTACCCACTCATAATAAGAAAACCGCTTTTACACGAGAACTCAGCATGTTTTAATCGCGATTGTATCTGCTATCTATTGCAAAATAAGCATGTTCGTGATGATATTCCCGAAGGGGTTTTTCCCCATCTTGTTCATATTTACCAATATGATGAGTTTTTAGCCATACTGACCTTTTTTTACAATACCAGGGAAGTGTAACACTAGAACGCTTTTGATAGCAGGACCACTCATGACTGATAAGCGTTGTGTTTATGGAAATTGAAACTCATCTTAACCCAAAACTTTAACCCTTATTCAAACATAAGCACAAATTCAGTTCGGCCTTTGTATTTCTTCACAACCTTTCCAATCTGCAAAATCCACTGAAAAAATTTACTCCATACGCAGAAATATCGATTATCAAAAATCTATTTTTTCTTGTAAAAAATATAAAGACGACGACGTACAACACTGTTATGACGTCATAAGAAATTTGGAACTAACTAGGAAAAACTTATTACGTGCATCCGAACAAGTGACCTCTGCGCTTTGGTGTAAGGCGATCGCAGTTGGACCGCTACGATGCTATTTTTGTAATTTCAGCCACGATTTGCGTCGTTTTCGTTGGTAGCGCACAGTTGCCCTTAATTTGAACACCACCTTTAGTTGGAATGGTATAGAACGTTATTCTCATGTGAGTTTCGGTACCACGCACTGGTCTACCCCTCCTCCGCAGCGTGGGAAATAAACACAGACTTATTTCCGGTAGTATGTACTTTTTACTTAACGCCTATCTGAACCACAGGTATGTCAAGGAAATGAGCAGTGGACATGTTGAGTATGTATATTGGTGTAAATCTGCCTATATTTACACCTTCCATCTGACTGGAACACAGGTTCTTATTAATGGGTAAAAAAGATAAGGAATCGTAATGAGCTCGTAGCTTTGTGACTGATGCAAATACACGTGGAACGTGTGGGGTTAGAGAGTAACGTTATAACTTAAAAGGGTCATCCATTACCAGCAAAATTAAACTGTCTTATGACAAATTTTAAGAATGGATGATTTTCAAAATATGATATGGTCGTCGGCATAAGGGGCACCTTAAAACCTTATTATACATGACAGTCCGATTTCTACCTTGAACTTGAACTCACAACTAACGCCTCACTTAATCCGAAGAATTCTTAAGCTACTTTCAATTGAATTGATCTTGACCTCGGCTTTTTAAGAACCACCGCACCTCATTGCACTGTAGCATTATTCTTGTCTTGCGAAACTTGTGAACAAGCCCATAAACATTTTTTAAAAAGTTTTAACTTTCGTACCGTTAAGTAGACAACAAAAGAGAAAAAATAGACAAGTTTAATTAGTCTTCATGTGCGACCAGTCTCGAAACCCTTTTAAAAAGCATTTCTAATAAGGGTATCAAAACTGGTGGAACATGAAAATATACAAGTAATGTTTTCTTTTTTAATTGGCTAAAACATATATATTCTCTCTAGATCTCTTTTCCCGCAGCCCAGAGAACTATGTAAAAATCAATCTGTTCATAACGGCGCGCAGGTCTGTGAAACAGAAGGTAAATGAGTAGACATAAAAGTTTAACATTTATAACGTGCAAATATCTATATGAATATAATCAAATGCGCGGGACCGCCATTAACGTGATCATCCGAGCCACGTGAAGGTCTAACCATTTGCAGATATTATTACAAAGGTAGCATTTTCTCCTCAGTTATATCAAGGCCCTGAGTGCTGGTCTGGCCGGGGCTTGAACCCATCGTTCTCCCGCAAAGGTTCCAAAACTGCATGTTTTGAGTGTTTTTTGTTGAAAACTAGAAGCACTGTTTCGATCTCAAGAAGCCGGACGTTTCAGTAAAGATCAAATTTTCCTTTTTTAATTAATAAATAACTATGTTACTATTTGCTTTCAAAAGCAGTATTTATTTTGTTGGTCAAGTTGACTATAACGTCACAGTAAATTTAAGTATTTGAATTTACTTTGTTTTCTTGGGGGAACAGCAACAAAGAAATCTAACCTATTTAATAGCATTTTCAATGGCAGACTTTAAATCTGGAAACTTGAATTTATATCCCAGTTCTAATGTTCGTTTCGGGATGACTTTTTGTCCTTGTAACATGATCATTCCACGAACAGACCCAAAAACCGTATTGATCGCAAATGCTGGAACAGGGAAAATGGCCGGTCGATGAAGCGCACTTGCAAGTTGGTTGGTGAAATCCTTGTTAGTAGAGACCTCAGGAGCAACACCGTTTAGTACTCCCGTCACGTGACTATTCTCTATGGCAAAGACGATGACGCCACAGATGTCTTGGACATGGATCCATGGAAAGTACTGATTCCCGCTCCCCACCACACCTGTAGATGTCAGAAATGATGATGTTATGGTTATGGAATGGAGTTTGGTAGGAAACTAGTGTTTTGCCTGCAAACATAGGAGTTGGTGTGCTTCCACCTCTTACCGCTGTAAATCCGCTATCACATAAAGGACTAGAGATATTTACAGCAGTATTGAATATCAGATATTTATCTGATATTTGAAATCTTGTAACATTACGTTGAACCCACGGTTTCTATATGATATTAAATTAACGATATCGATATTCAGAAAAACACAGGATACGTGTTATCAGATATTTTACATGGTTATATTACATGAGTAATCGTCTAATATCCCATAATTCTTATTTGATTCAATGCTACGTCTAATAAATAAATTAGATGATATTATCCGATAGTATGGGACAATATCATATCAAGTGGGTGGGTGATGGTGAAGGAGGATACTGATGACATGTTTAATCATAGTTAATATTATATTATATTAACTGTGGGATTAGATGATAATTAACAATTAAGTCTACGAATTCCAGTTTTCAATGAGTCAATATATACTTGACTATTTGACTCCTAGAAAACGAGAACGAGTAGTCTATAATTGTTTTAGTAGAAACCCACTAGAATATTACCCTCGAATTCATACCAATATTTATTGATTTTTTTTTTTTTTTTTTTTTTTAAGCACAAAACGTCGCCTTTTTCACTATTCACTATTTATCACTCATTATTAAAGTGGTTTTCATTAACCCGTGAAACAAAGTGTACTAATTAGAGTGTAATAGTCAGATAGACACAAAAGAAAAGAATTGATACAAATAACAAATACCTCTTGCTAGTTCCGGCGCTCACGCCCCCACTCAGTCACTTAGCCAAGTGAAGGCAAAAACACGTAAAAATTCAAACATTTTGAAATTTTATTCAATAAGTTTACAAATGAGCACATTTTTACGTTTGAATTCAAATTTAAAATTATCAAAGTTTTGACATTAAATTGTTTTCAACAATTTAGATTAAATTTTCAATGGGGCAAAATCGACTTTT
>WUAP02144390.1:0-11743 GCA_015163945.2 Stichodactyla helianthus | reverse complement strand
ACCGAAATCCTTTGCGGTCTTGGAGTGCTGACTGTTGCTTCGGCTGCGACAACGATTTTTGAAATAGGTGTATATGTATATTCTCATGTACACATACATAAACTTGATACAGGATGTGGTGCAAACTGATGTTTCATGGGTTCGTTGCCATGATAGTTCTGATAACTTGTCTGGTGATGAGCAGTGTAGACGCTGGTGAGTTAGTCAAACTACAGTTTCTTACTTCAATTCAAGTTCTTTTTTCTTCCTTCTTGTTGTTCTTCTTGTTGTTCTTCCTAATTCCATCATCCCTTTTTTCTGTTCTCTTTTCCTATTTTCTCCGCTTTTTGCTTATTCCAGCTTCCCGTCTTTGTTCTCTCTTTTCCCTTCCCTTCCCTTCCCTTCCCACTTCATTCTCATTTCTCGCTATTATTATTATTATTGCTCTTATTTTCCCCCAATTAGCTTCTCCCCCAAATGAAGATCCCGAAGTCTTCGTGCGCATCACCTTCAACGTGGCCTGGGCGCGATTCTGTTACCTGGCCCCATTATTCAAGCACAGACTCTCTGACATCCTCATAGAGGAACGCGACGGCTTAGTCTTTCTCGTTCCAACCTCCAGAATCAAAATTGTCAACCTGCAGAAAGAATGCAAACATGAGCACGGTAACGTGAAGACAGCTGTCGTCGATTTCTACATCTCGAAGCATGTCAGCCCGAGTGAAGTCGACAAGGAGTACACCGAACATGTTTTCGCGATTTTGTTTCATTACTGGGAAGCCAAGCGAATGGTCTTATTGGGACCTACATTTGAAAGAATGGTAAATGTTTTTGGGGGGAGGGGAGGGGAAGGATTTGGTAGGATGGGAGGGGTAGGTATCTGAAAATGGATTCGGACTAGTCGAAAGTACTTGCGTACAGGATATGTTTGTCGTAGACAATTACTTAACACCAAATAGGAAGCAATAAGTATATGCTAAATTTTTAAAAATCATATTTTTGGGAAACAAATTTTAGTTTTGAAAGATAATCAACATTACATGATACTGCGGATTTTGCTAAAACCATTTCATCCAGCCATTCATGCATCCATCCATTCACCCTATTCCTACATCCAGCCAGCCATTCACCCATGTCTTCGAGCACCCTTTTCTCTTATCAATCCATCCATCCATCCTCCATCCATTTATTCATTTGATTGTTCATTTATTCAATTTTCTTTAGGTTGACAAAGTCGAGATTCGTGGTGAAAGCGCACACAAATTTCCGAAGAAACTCAACGAAGGAGAAAGAATTGGTATCGGTATTGCAGTTGGTCTGGTTATTGTCTTCACTCTGGCAGTGATTTACTATCTAATGGTGAGTATTCTATAAGCTAGAAGCTGATTGGATGAGCATGCTCATACTTTCGCGCGCTGTGATTGATTCAACGAATGTCGTCAATTCCCTCCCGTGAAATGTCTCATGATTCTTTAAAAACAACACGAAATCCTCTTTCTCAACCCATTTCCACAGTATCACAAAGGAAAATCAACCAAGGCAATAACAATGCAAGAGTCTGGACGCGCACTTTCTAGGCGGGACTCGTTAATCAGTAAAGGCACAGAGGACATCAGCTTAGAGGATGGAATAGAAGGACCGTCTGGTGTAACAGGTGCAGGCAAAGAACCTGGCAAACAGGCTGCGTCAGGGACTGATCAAGATGAAGAGGAAGAAGAAGAAGAAGAATTAAACATCGTAAGAAAAGAATCAATTATTACCAGGAGTAGGAGTAGTAAAGGGAGAATGTTATAACCAACCTGTCCTCCAATATGGCGGATCATGAAAAACGTGGACAACCGAATTTTGAACGGGTAACTAAAGGTAGGGGTAGAATATTTCTTACTGATGAAGTGAAATATTTTTGTATATATTTTCAGTTCGTAACTAAATGTTGAAGAACAGAAGAATGGATCAACGCTACCATGCAGATCAACGCCACTTGGAAGATGACGTAACTTGTTTGAAACTCAAATGCAACTTGTACCTCTTGTAATTTAACTCAAAGTCAGCTGAATCGAAATAATGTGATTTAATTAAGTCAGAATTAATAAACTTTTTCAAGTACAATCAGCCGTCCTTGTTTTGGTTTGCCTGAGGTATTGGGGTCGCGTGATAGCTTCTCGCCATCTTGACTCGGCAACGTTTTCAGCGTTCACGATTGTCATAACGTTAAGTTACGTTACATTAAACTGAGTTACGTTTAGTTACGTTAACGTTACTTCTGACTAGAATATTAATGATATGTTTTGATTCAACACTCGGTATCCATTTCCGAATACGTTGCTAAATAATACAAAAGTTAAGCGTGATACTATGAGAACAGCATTATCACAGATCAACCAATCACAGTATAGCATTTATGCTATTTTAATCTCTCTTTGTGTTATTTAAGACAATCACAATCAAGGATCTTACGAAATATCTCATAAGTTACAAGTACAGTTCTTTACGAGTACATGACGTATTTTTTAAGGATTCTTTGGGTTGCTGAGCCTAATGAGTTAAAATCGAGTGCCTATATCGAAACTGGACTAAAATCAATTTTTTGGAGTACAGACAACTATTTTCAATAAGTGAGTGGGTGACTCGAATGACGTAAAATTCCTTTGAATCCACAAAGTAAAACCGTGAAATAACTTTGAATACGAACAAAGTAAGTTTGTAATTCAAATGCAAACATCCAATAAGCTACGAATTAATGTTCTGCTCGAGTTCGCTTGAACAATATGATATTCGTCATCAAACTAATCGACTTTATACTTCTAGTATTAAAAAGCGTCTTAGATTCTTGCGAACTCGCTTTTAAAGACGACAAATCTACCTGTATTTTACACCTTGTGCAAAAAATAAAAGGTAAGACTTGGTAGTTTGATATGTTTATCACGTATTGATTTGCTTGTCATAACGGTTTATCGCTCAAAGCGTCGAGTTAATACGTAGTTTAGTGAATTAGAAATTATTTGAATTTTTAATCTTTGGAAAAACTATTCTTCAAATGAAAACGAAGATAAATAACGTAGTAGAATACTAAAATTTTAAAAGAAAAAGAAAAATTCTAATTTGAGAAACACAGATACTGTATTATCTATTTAGAACATAAGTATCAAATGTGAAGGTTGTGTTCTAGAAGTTAAATCCCTATAGCTTCGCCAAGCAACTGTGACTAGAGCTGAATTTACATTTAAGCTATTTCATCGAGACAAATTTAGCTATTAAATTTTAGTGTTTGTTTAAAATTTGCGAAACATTTGGCGTTACGCAGAGGCTACTTACATTCGGGACAGACTGGGAGAGTAATTTATCTGCTTGTTCAGACTTAAATAATTTGCATTAGAAAACTGCTATTACATACATTGATTTGGCTACTATAAGGATGCTTGTTTTTCGCATAAAGCTATTTGATGTTGGGACTAGATTTCTTCTTCTTCTTCTTCTGTCTACTTATTTCATCATAGGTGGTGATTATGATATGAGAATACTGCTTTTAAATCTGCAGCATAAATAGTACATCAAGATAATGAGGATGAATATCTATCTGTTGTTGGCAAGCGTGTTAGCGACATGCTTCTTTGCAGGTGAGCTCTAAACCTAGATTATAAATGACTGAGAAAGTTGGTATTTTAAGAATGGCCAACGAACATAAAGAGAAGAGAAAGTGAAGGTTCATACAATTCAGTTAACATTACCAACATAAAAATTCGGCTCAGAAAATATTTGAATAAGGTGGGGGAAGGCCAGAAACATGAAAAGATGAATGAATAAATTGAAATTGAAAGTCGATAAAGTTGTAGAGATAGAAATGAAAAATAGGAAAAATTAGACGAAAGGAAGAGCCGAAAGAAAATTGAAGAGAAGTGAATATGCGCACTCGCCTCTCACCTCTGAGGGTCTCGGGTTCGCGATTCCTGGACTCGGCATTTCTTATCAGTAGAGTTCTTCTTGGTTCTCTTCCTTGATTCCAGGGTTTTTCTTCGCGATCTCTGGTTTTCCTCCCTCCGTAAAACCCAACACGCTAAATCCCAATTCCGATCTGTGAGTTAGCCGTGCCCTGACTTTGATCAGCCTAGAGGTTGTTTCAGGGTTCGCTAAATTCCAATTCGATCTGTGAGTTAGCTGTGTCCTGACTTAGATCAGCCGCCAGAGGTTGTTCCAGGGTTCGATAAAATTGATTGTCAAAATCCACCACACTAATGGTTTATATTTGTTCACAGAATGCCACACCGCTGAACCAAGTGTCTATGTCAAGATAAAGTTTAACTTCGCTTGGATTGAGATGTGCAACTTAGGGAATTATCTCCAAGAAAATATAGCCAAGCAAATCGTTCTCCAAGACAATACTGGAGGCACTTTACCAGCAAACAAGATTGTTCTATACAACTTCGATGACTACTGTCCAAAAGGAGCTTACGAGAAAGCAAATGTCTATCTGTTTGCCAGTAAAGTAGCTAACAGCAAGAATGTAACAGATATTGATGAGGAAATGACCAAAAAAATCTATAAAGTCGTTCATTATTATTATGAGCAACAGCTTGAACGCTATTTGGGGTCATTATTTGTTGGAAAGGTAATTAGAATATTGTTTCTGTGGAGAAATCCGAAGAAATTGTTCTCCCTGAAGTAGAACCCTTGCAGTAAAGCGCTAGTCGAGTGGGAGGTAAAGAGGTTGGTAGAAATGTAAGGGCTGGTGCAAAGAACGGTTAATAAGCTATTCTATTTATGCAATGTGGCCCTCAAACTAGAGAATAAGAAACCAGGGCAGTGAATAGATTTATTTCCATTCTTATAACCATCTTCTCGTTCGTCCTAACAGATCGACAGTGTAGAAATTGCAGGCAAGAATGCACCAGAGAAACCAACAAGTTACACTGAGATAGAGAGGCTCTACATTGGACTTGGGGTTGGTCTTATAATCATCATCTTGATCCTCGTCATCTCCGTCATCGTTGTTGTGAGTATCAAGAAATAATTCATAAGTGAATCGTATCGTTTAGAAGCACTGGGAACAATATTTCCAAGATGATACTAATGTCTCTGGGGAAGGGAGAGATGGAATATTGGATGATGTTACGTCCGACAAGCCAAAACATTTCATTCGTTTTCGGTTCCAAAACAAATTTTGATGACAAAAAGTTATATATGATTTGGATGGAAGTTATGCATCCTAAGAATACATAAAGAATCAGCAATACAAACTAAAAATCTCCCCGACATCCAGACGTTTAGAGCAGATTTCGTATGACTGTGAAAAGCTCCCGGCACGTCAGTGCCGTATGCGTGCCTTGCCGTGACCGTGCTGTTTTCTAGAATTTTGACGTGCCTTGCCGCGCCTTGAACGTGTCACGAGCGTGTTCGTGCCGCGAGCTTTTCACAGTCATATGAAATCTCCTCTATGACGTTGTTCAACAACGTACCTACCATATTCTTTTGGGAAAACTTTAACGCCCTGATTGGTGGAGCAAGTGTTGGAGTGGATCTATGAATATTCTGTTTTGCTTTGTTTCCCAAAGTATTGCAAGAATAGAGGGAATAAAGACAAAAATTCGAACCGATATGCCACCAGCCATAGCAAGGGGAGCGATAATGTAGCTGTGAGGACATATCCTGAACCAGCGTCAAAGAGGAACGAGGCCTATAATGAAAGAGATGATTACTACGCCAATGTAAGCGAATGAACACCTGTTCTCGTCTGTGATTCTTCGTTCAATCCTTTGTCTATTGATGGTTATAAATTTGACTGTGGGAGAAAGGAATATAGACTAGGGCAAGGGGGCGAATGAAGGTTTGAACGCCTCAAAAGTCCAGTAATGGGCATCAAAAATAGACATGTTGTGTTCAAACGATTCGAGTCTCGGTAAAGTATTGCTTTAGTTTGTAACAGATTTAGAAATAAGAAGAGAAACAATTTTCAGTTTTTATCTCATGTTTTTCAAGGTAGGGGTGGATCAGGATAATCTAGGCTGATACTATAGTAGGAGGGCAAGGTGCTATGTGGGATAGGTGTGGTCTGTCTTGAGTTCAGACGGGTATTACTCATGTATTAGGACATGGTAAGGGGGGGGGGGGGGGGTCGTAGGCTGAAAGCCAGTATGTGAGGCTTTCAGCCTCCGAGTGTGAGGCCAGTTGTGTGAGGCTAAAAGCCAGTATGACTGAAGGTTTTTTTGGGGGGGTGGGGGGTGGGAGTTATGAAATGTTTGGTAGCCTAAGCCCAAAAAGTGTCGACCCTCCCTTCCCCCTCAAACATGCCCACAGACGTCATAATAAATGAAAAACCCCTTTAAAAAACTAATCACGTGGTGAGGCTGTTGTAGCTTTCTTTAGTTTGCCCATTAATCCATTTAACCATGCATTTATTCACTATTCATTCAGTTTTCTCAGCTTTGTTCGCAGTAATTTTAACACGCTAATGCATCCTAATACCATTTTTTCTATTACTCTCTTTTTCAGTCTGGACTTCAAACAAGATTCTAAACACTAAAATCTCCAGGTTGTCAAATCATCTCATTTCACATAATACTTAATCCCCTTGTGTTTAACTACTTATAACTAAAGGAAACTATAAAACTTAAACTTCAAACAAGCTTAAAAGCAATACTTCATGTTTACTAACAAAACCACTGTGATGTTAATATGCCAACCATTTTCACAAAAGCTCTTCACAAGTTGCTTTGTTTGACCAGCCAATCAATCTCTGGTTGGCACATGAAATTCAGAAGCTTACGTCACATGAAGTATCGCTATAAGCCATCTGCATGATGGCGTAATTTACTACCAAGACCAGAATGCTTTTAGTGGCTTTTATTGTCAGGCAAATTTTATTCCCAGGAAACTAGAGAAATCTAAAAAAGAAAGTTCTGGTACTAGTATTGTTTAGCCTTAGCAAGTATCCTTTTTGGAAAAATAGACAGTTTCCTTTTATATGTATATTTTTTGTAGCATTTTTTAAATTTTTATTTTGTGGAAATTCTCGTCACTACACGTACTAAATGTCAGACTTTATTGAGATATTTTTACAAGCGTAATTGAAAGTACATTTGCAATGCAGCCGTCGAGTTATCTATCTTAATCTTAATCGTAATGTTCATTAATCAACAATAAATGTTTATAGAGCATTTTAATTTTATTATGTTATAAATTCTCTTCATTGTCTAATATTGTTTTTAAATCATTTATTATTTATTCAAATTTTGTCCAATATCTTATTTTGGTATCCTCCATCTCCTAACCACCCACCCCCGCTTTTCCCCAAAGAAAAACAGATTCCATCTTAACAGTCAAATAGCTAGAAAATTCTACCACAATGAGATAGTATCGAAGAGTTTTTCAGCTACTTCTTAAGGCTTTTTCTACCTGCTGACCTGGTGAAAAGCTGGGGGGTTTTACGGCCGCGACATATTTGTGTACTGCAGTGAACTCTGATTGAATATTAAAAGTGTTAGAGACTTTTTGTTCGTGTTTTGTTTACAAATAAACGCACTTGCTGACTGTACTGAACTCGAAATTTCCATTTCGAATTCCATTAAAATTTCTCTTTCATTGTACAGTCAGCAAGTGCGTTTATTTGTAAACAAAACACTCACAACAGTCTCTAACCTATACTTATACTTAACATTTCAACAGTCTTCTAACCAAATTCATTTATTCATTAGTGGTATCTCTTAGGGGTTAAAAATCGCCCATCCACACCCTTTTTAAAAGACTTCCGGTATCTTATAGGGGTATTTTTGAAAATTTCGTAATAGATCAAAAACGAGATATCAAAACACCAAGAAATGGGTTGAAAAACCGAGACACAGCTGAGATTTTTTAAACAAACTTTAAGGTGTTTAGATAGAGGATGAAACACTCTTCCCCATGTTCGATAGCTTCTCAACCATTAATAAATCTTGGAGAAAATCAAGGCCAAAGTTGATCAAGTGTTGCGCTAATTAGGATCACATATCCAACCAACCATCACCGGCTACCAGCTGTATAGGTTTGCTTTGTTTTTTTTTTTCGTGAATTATGTCATGATTTTTCATTTTCTAGCTATGCACTCATCAATTGAAATCCTCGCCTTCGACGCGGATTCAACAGAGTACCGTATACACGAGGATACGGGGAAATTTAACGTGTACGTCAACGGTTTTAACAATTTTAACAGCAACTCTTTCTTCGGGAACCGACCGAGGAAAGTACTAGATTTAACACTACGTGAATATGTAATTCATAGATCTACTCAAACAATAGCTCCACCAATCATGGCGTCACAGTTTTTCCAATAGAATATGGCAGGTCCGACAAACAACATCATAAACCTCTCGATTTCAGGGAGATTTTTAGCTTTTATTGCCGATTCCTTAAATGTATTCTTAGGATGCATAATATCCATCCAAACCCTATATAATTTTTAGCAATCAACCTTTGTCTTGATGCCGTAAGGCGATAAAATGTTTTGGCTTGTCGGACGTAGCAACAGTAACTACGGAACAGTGAAACTATGAATTCCCCGAATTGCAAGAATTCAAACTGAACTAGCATGCCAGCTTTAAGAGCTGTGAATATTTAATGATTGGGCTGAGAATGTAGCCAGCAAGAACAATTTTGCTAATTGAGTTCCGGACAACAAACCAACTGCAGAAATACAAGGAAATTACTAAACGCCCTCATTTATCCTTTGCGTAATTTGTCACTTGCAAAAGGGGATTCAATACGTCGAAGGTTTCATACAATCTACAGTATAACGTTACTTTGCGTTCAATTATATTCTTACCTGAGCAAGCAGATATTGGCATTAATTATTTTAAAAAAGGTTAGTTTTAAAGCTTAGTTTTCTGCAATACTTAATTTATTTTTTATACCAGGACATCGAGAAGAGTAGCATAGAAGATGTGCGCGACCAAGATTCCGATCCACTTACGAGCGTTGCTTTTTACGCTCTCAAGTTCTGCGCAAGCGCGGTTAGCTTTTCATTGCTTCATGGCTCTCCTCTATATTTACAGAACGCTTTCAATGGTTTCCCAAAGCACTTGATTAGCTTGCTTATGGTATGAAGCCGTAAAATACCGTGGTATTAAGATGGTTTTGGCTATACTTCAGTTGCGTTGTTCTTCAGTGGTTAATGATCATTTTTTAAAAACCGAACAATGCAACATTCATTTAGCGAACTGCTTTTCCAGCTTTTGTGCTGTCTTCCAGTTTCTTCCGTCTAGTTACACAAGCATGAAAAACTAAATATATCTTTATTAAGTCTCCTCTCGAAAAAGTGTGTGTGAAATCAAATGTTCCCTGCCAGACAACATTTGAGGATCTGCTAGCTTTTAATGGAGTAAATTACTGAGTATTCATCCAAACCTTTTAGGGACCATTGTTGTCAAATAGTTGAGGTTGGCCTTGATAAACAAAAGAATCTAGTTCAATCTCGACTCGGAACCATTATTTCGTGATGATCCAAGCGAATTCAGGGAAGGTTTATTCTCCCGCGTCATTTTCGTAGCCTTCTTTGGCTGCTACGCAAGGAGATAGAGGTCCTCACACAACTGAAGAGCCGTTAGCATATATTTACGGAAAAGATCCCCGTTGGAGTGGTTTGGCACCTGGTAAGTGTAAAAACATCTATTGCTCTAAGAATTGTCTAATTGGGAAGCATGATTGTTGTGCGCTGTTAATGCACTTGCCTCTCACCGCTTGGGTCTCGGGTTTGATTCCTGGACTTGACATCTCATGTGAGTAAAGTTGTTTGTTGGTTCTCTCCTGTGCTTCGAGGGTTTTTCTCCGAATTTTCCGGTTTTCCTTCCTCCGCAAAAACCAACTTCTAAATTCCAATTCGATCTTTGGGCATTCGCTTTAATTGGAGCCTAGCTCTGTTGTGAATTGGCCCACGTTGTTTCATAACAACGTAAAGCTAGTAGATTTTTTAGACTTTTTGATATATAGGTTAACAGATACTTTTAACAGCGTGGTATTGCTGAATTTATTGACATATAGAACTGAGACCGTTTTCAATGGTGCTTTACTTATGGGGGGAAAATCCAGTATGCCTATTTGTAATGTTTTCGTTTTCCTTCCTTTTTAGATTTCTTTTATCTATCTGTTGGACATCACTAGAACACCTATCTGCCTGAAGATTAAACGGCAACGGTACCTGAAAAAACTGCATTGTTTAAATCAAGACTCAGTCTCACTTTTTCTATCACTAAGGACAGGATGAACATCTCAGACTCTAATCTCAGTTTTTCTGTCGAGTGCCAGGAGTCTGCGTGCAGCAGGCAAGACAATCTTCCGGAAAAGCAAGCGTTAGCTGGAAGACTTTTGAAAGTTATTCCTTTAATATTCATAATGTTTACGTCGATAATCTGCAATGGTCTGGTCTTTCGGTTTGTTTTTTCGAATCGAAGTACACTGACAGCCATTAATATTCTTATTCTCAGCCAAAGCTTAGCAGATATGGGAGCAACTGTCTTTGTGATTCCATTTGCCGTTGTTTCAGTCATCAAGGATCGCTGGGTTTTCGGCTATCCTATGTGCGTTGTCAACTCTTTCTTCAACATGTATTTCACAGTCATAACTCTTCTAAATCTCGCACTCATCGCTTATGATCGCTACTATGCTGTTGTCAAAGCTCGAACAACACAACGGAAATCAGCAATCTGGATTATCATTTGCACCTGGTCAGGAGCTTTCCTTTTCACGTTCCCATGGTTACCGTTCCTAAGCGACAAGGTCACCGTTGAGTATTTTCCAGGGTTTCATATCTGTGGACAACGGTTCCTGAAGCCAACTGGAGGAGCAGAATCCTGTGTATTTATACTGATTTGCTTAGCTGTTATCCTGTGTCCGCTCTTCGTTATCATTTACAGCTTTCAACAGATTTCAAAGTACATCCATGGAAAACAGCATCGTATCTCGCCGACCATACCCTCCAAAGCTCTGAAACTATCCATCGACACGTATGCGAAGTACGCCCGTACATCACTTCTAGTCATCGTCACCAGCATTCTCCAGGTTTTTCCAGCGTGCATTGCGATGGCAATTGATGGATTGGAACTGGTGGAAATCCCTTACGGGCTGGAGACCTTTCTTAAGTGGATCATGTGGTGTCACTGTATAGTTAAACCGATAATATACGCTGCTCGAAGAAGAAGCTCTCAGAATCTTTCAGCACGTAGCATGTTTTTGAAGTTTTTAAACTCTCACGGTTGTTTTATTAACAGGAGAAAAGCAACAAATTGTTTAAGAGGTTCGTGTCAGGGAGTCAAATACAACGCAAAGACACCGTCTATTATATTTTGCCCTCAAACTAAAACAAAAAATTTTCTTAATAATAATAATAACAAGAAAAGAAAAACAAAATATCTTAAGAAAGCTTGGTCTTTAGAAAATGATCTTAAATTCAATGACATAAACATCACTCTCAAGCCGCAAACGTGAGTCAATGACATTTAATTTGATCGTAGTTTTTAGATTGACTTCTGATGCCGGAATTTAAACATTCAAACTAATATACAAATTAGGTAGTACCTAATAGCGGGGCTCCCAGTTTATTATTTCTCTACTTGGCTAATCTAATTGATACAATGCATGGATTATTCTTACAGATATTTTTTCCGATTGATAAGAGATATTTCATAACTAAGCTGCTAAAAATCAAAAGCCTTTTGTATACTCAGAGGAAAATTCATTTCCTGACTCGGGAATTCCACGTTGAATTTCACTCGAAAAAACGATATCGCACTCGTCGCTTCGC
>WUAP02144379.1:0-11745 GCA_015163945.2 Stichodactyla helianthus | reverse complement strand
CGCCCCCCGTCAGTGGGCCGGGGGGGGGTTGCCGGGGAGGGGGCGAAGGGTTTTCATTTAACAAGGGTGTCCAAGGTTTCCGCCCCCCCCCCCCCCCCCCCCCCCCCGTATTAGCTTTGGTTTACAAATATGATCCCCCCTTATAAAACTTTTGAAACCCTAACCCCTCAGAGATTATGACAGAAAATCAAAGATGACCCACCGCTTTTGGCTTGGTAAAAATTAGTTGATCCACCCCTTAATTCCTCCGAGCCCACCTCCCTCCCCTGTTAAAATATCTATGCTCTCTGAAGCTTCCTGAATGTTACGAGCTAGTTACCATGAAAATGAAAGTTTGCCTTCTGAATGAAACAGTAAAGTCCCCAGATCAAATTCTGCGATATACCTTGACAGACCTTTGTAAATGTGATATTCCGCTCCTGAAGCCGACAAGAATTCTAACCTTTTTTTCGCCCTATTTGTTCCAGAATAAACTTTATTCTGTGTGTTAACATCACATGTAACCAAATCCACACCAGAAGCCCAAGTCATGAATTCCGCTGCAGCGGGAAAATCCCCTCTACAGGTAAAACATCCCGTGAATTCTTGTATGAATAGACCTCTTTACTTTGGGCATAATATTTTCCTATTTCAGATCACGTGTCATCCTCTTGGGAATAAGATTCTTTGTTTGAGGTTCATAGATATTAACGTATCTTCTCAAGCGTTTCCGAGAAACAAAGAAACAAAACCCAAGGGAATGACACGTGATCTGAAATGGGAAAAAATTACATCCAAGCTAAAGAGGTATCTTGTTTCTTACAAATCTGCAGTTCTTAGTTAGGTGTGTGTGTTTTTACGCGGGCTTCCCAAGCAATTCCTGAACAGTGCTTTCTGTACCCTAGCCTATACATAATACAAGTGTTGCAAAATTATAAAGATTAATGCCAGTAACGTGATTTATGTTAAGGTAGCCCAAGTAAACGCTAAGCCTAGATTAGTGTGAGATATAGCTATGGTCTCCTGTCTTTAATGCCCGTTTACACTAATTTTGTCGCGCAATCGTAAGCTCCTATTTTATGGCGATTTTACGGCGACAGATCGAGCACAAGTCGTCACCAATTCGAACGTACTCGAAATTTAGTGCAAACACGCGCGATTTGGGTTGCGATAAATTCGCCATTGAAATCGCCGCTCAAGTCGCGCAACAAAATTGCTATTGCAAACGGGCATTTAGGCCTTTTGCACTAACAAAAAGTCAAGCACCGGTGTCCATATCTGCTCTTTTCACTTCTGGGGTTCGTTTTTGACACTCGTGCTGTGATCACGTGACTTGTTGCTAAGTCATTAAATCAACCCTCCCCTACCCCCTACCCGCGAAAGGGGGGTCACACCCCCTAGGACCCCCGGATCCCTTGAGAATATACTTATCCAATCACAACCCTACATTAGAGTTTTACTCTATTTTATTATTAACGCGAGGTGAATCCATCGATCATGTTGTGAAGAGCCGGAAATATCAGCATATAATATACAGAATTCTCTGGAAAAAAACGAAAAAGAAACACAGGAAGAAGATAGGATTAAAGAAACATGTCCAAACAGATCTCACTTCTATTTTTACTTTATCTTATTTGTGTTTTCCTTGCCGAAGTAAATGACAAAAATGACATGAAATTTCAGCAAGATTTTTTTGGGAAATCAAAGTAAAATATTATCTTTAGAGTGTGTGTTCGATTGTATTTAGCTCAGGAGTCAATTGTGGTCGAACACAGTGAAACTTAATCTGAAGGGATTCTTAAGACACACTCCAGCTGAGTGCTTAGACGTCGTCAGCATTACGTCTTGACCTCACAAATCTTATCTTAATTATCCCTGTTGTTTCTGCTATTTTCCCAAAGGCAAAGAAGTTTTCTTACTTACCTGCGAATGGTAGTAAACAGTCTGAAAAGCCGGCCTGGCTGACACCCAAATTAAAACCAGTAAGTCGTGGTGGTGGCGGTTCTAAATCACTGGCAGACTTGCTTCAAGCTGATCAAAACAGGCTCAAACATGTAAAGAACGAGAAACAAGAAGAAGAGAAAAGCCCGCAGACATCCTTTGGTGGGAAAGCTGTGTTTGCAGGGAGCACGAGAACCAATCGAGGAGCAAACGACAAGACTGGCGCGAAAACTGAATCAACCACTGAAAACGGTCCAACATCACCAACTTTTAAAAGTCAAACAAGCCCTACGAGAAAAGTCCAGTCATCGGCCGTGTTCATACAAGGATCCCACAATAGCTCACACGTTTCTAATGGAACTGCCGAGAACGCGATTTGCTTTGCAGATCGAAAGAAGTCGCTAGAACGCGAGAAAACGCATACTACAACCGAGGCGAGATCGGGAAACGTTTCATCTGTGAGGTCACCGATTGTGGTTTCGAGCAAAAAGGTTGAACAGAAAACTAACGAGGGAAGTGCGCCAAGTAAACATTCCGCTGAAGAAGCGCCCAAGTCACCGACGAGGAAGACATCAACGGGACACATTGTCCTCAGCTCTCCCGGTAATAGTAATCCAAATAGCCCTACCAAACGTGACAAGCCGGTATATTGGAAAGACATAGCAAAGACGAAAGAAGACACTAGGAATCATACGATACCAGAGAATATGGCAACTCAGGTTGGGCAGATTTTAGGCCAAAATAATTCTCAACGTGGCGGGCAGAGTACGAAGACACAAGACAACCAGAAATATGAAAGACAAGAGAATATGGTGGCACAAGTCGGGCAGAGTTCGGGTCAACATAATTTCAATCGTGGCGAGCAGAGTACGAAAGAACCTTGTAAAACTGTCGTAAAAAGTAGCGCTCTTAATAATGAAATACCGAGTAGTCATGGCGCGATAGTGGAAGCCGAGAAACAAGGAACATTTGAGGACAAAGTAGAAAAGAAAAGCACCGATGGTTTACAAACAAGAACTGTAGCAAAAGATACGGCTGGTAAAGTTAGTAGTCCAAAACTACGATCAAAAATATGGAGGGATAAGTTACAATCTAACGAGCCAGAACCATCGGTACAGAACGTTCCAGAAACTCAGGTTGTACAACAAGAAGCCGTGTATCACCCGACAATGCCGTATAACATGGAGAAGTCACAGAACACGAACGGGAATCCCTCGAGTAAAGAGGTCGAAAAACTAAGACAAGAACTCGAAAAATTGAAAACTGAGCACGAAAGCGTGGTTGGGATGTACAAGACTACGATCAATAAACTCAAAGAAGAAATGGAAGAAATGAAGATGATGAATTCATTAATGAATCAAGGAGCAACAACAGAACCAGCAGCCCCACCCCCTCCCCCTCCGCCTTGTCCACCCCCACCCCCTGGGGGAGAAGTTGCGCCTCCTCCACCTCCACCTCCACCTCCACCTCCAGGTGGTGCGCCCCCACCCCCTCCCCCTCTTCCTGGTGGTGCACCCCCACCCCCTCCCCCTGTTCCGGGTGGCGCTCCCCCTCTCCCTTCCCCTGGGTCAAGAATTGTTCGACCGAGAAAAAATGTTATAAAGCCTGGAGTCGAGATGAGACCGCTGTTCTGGCAAAGAATCTTGGTCAATGAAGGTTAGTATTGGAGATAACTAATATATCCTAATAATATCATGAGCCAGACAATTTGATCTAAAAATAGCCCTGGAAGATCTATGCCTATGAATTTTAATATATTATATTTCAGTTTAAAAATGCTTATAAACCCAAAGGGCCTGGTCACTAGCGACTTTTTGAAGTACAGTGGAATACAGTGGGAACGCGAGCACAAAGAGACGGAGATTTTGATCGGAAATGTTTTGGGATTTTAAAATTTATAATCAACATTTCAAACTTAAAGATAGAGTGCTGCGGAACCGCACTTTATGATTGGATGAGAACACGCAAAGCCTTATGGGAAGCCATTTCAGTGTTACTGCATATAATACTGTGTGGGTCATGTAAGTCAGTACCGTACGTTTCCCGCTCAACTTTCTATATATTGGTTTATCGTAATAGTAAGGAATATACTTGTAATATTCTTAAATTCTGGTTTATAATAGATGACCAGGGAGCGGACGGAACACCAAAGAGTAGAAACACTATCTGGGGAAACATGAAGGAGGCAGAGTTTGATATCAAAGAATTTCAAAAGTAAGTTGAAATGTTGTTATCAGCAAAGTTGCATTTCCCATTGTCTTCATCATCATTATTCATGCATCGTTATAATTTTATCGATTCAATAGAGATTTATTCTAAAATCGCCGCCATGGTCGTCATGACGATCATCATCATTATCATCATCACCACCACCACCATCATCATCATTCATTGACATTCACAATCTATGAGTTAGTCACTGGCATCATCATCATCACTATCACTACCACCACCATCATCACCATCAACATCATCAACATCATCATCATATCACCAACATCACCATCAGCAGCATCATACCACGGTCATCATCATTATCATCATCATCATCATCACCTTCGTCATTATCGTCATTATCAACATTATAAAACGTGATGTTGAATGCGTGGCCTGTTATATCATCATTTTTACTTAAAGGATAATGCGTATGGGTCATTGAATGGTATAAAGGCAATGCGCATGCGATAAATAGCATCTGATTCGAACATTAATTCATCCTTTCACCATGCTGTTCTACTCTGCTCAGGTTGTTTGGAAGAAAAATCAACAAAAGGAAAAGAGCAAACAAGCGAAAATCTCTGCACGAAGACGTGGTGTTCAATAGACCAGCAGGAAAACAGGTAAATATGGGTGAAGCAGGGACCGCGGAGCATATTGAAAAGTGGGGGGACTGGCATGAAAAGTGGGGGGACTGGCATGAAAAGTGGCGGGGCTGGCATTTGAAAATTAAGAATATTGAAAAAAGAAAAAGAGCTATTTTCGCGGTCCCTGTGAAGGGAATCAAACTCTTCAGTGTGCTTTTGCATGTGTGTATGTGTGTGTGTGTGTGTGTGTGGGGGGGGGTGCATTTAAACTTGGCGGAGCAAAGCTTCGGGAAAAACACAGAAATTATCAGAACTTGTGCAACAAATCGTATAAATTTTTAGAAGAGGGTAATCTTTTTTGTCGTTATTGTTGCTGTTGTTAATTTTTACTGGAATTTACCAATAATTGTATGCTAATAGACCTTTCCCGAATTCGCTTCATTGAACACAAAACAATGGTTCCAAATCGAGGTTGGACTTGATCTGTTATAGTAAAAGTATGATGACATCAAGTCCAGCCTCGAATTAAAACCATTGTTTCGTGGTCAATGAAGCAAATTCGGGAAAGGTCTATTTGACCCTAATCCCCAAAACTCCTGTTCTAATTTGATGGCATTTCCAATTAAATTCCTTGGTGACCGACAAGGTTTTTCATTGTGGTATTTGAGTGCTACTTTTAAAAGTCATAAAGGTCTCTCCTCATCATATGCTAATGAGTGTGATGTCAGTGTTTTATCATTTCGAATATGATCACGATTCTACTATTTTGCGCACATCCTCAGGTCATCAAGGTTCTAGACAACAGCAGGTCTCAGACTATCGGTATTATCATGACCAGTCTCAGCTGTCAATTAGATGACGTCAAAGAAGCTATATACAAGATGGACACCAATACTATCGATATGGATGGGTCAGTATCGAAACGCACCTAGCCACCCCTCCCCTAGAGTTTGGTCTAAATTACCGAAACAGAAATTCAGCCCACCACTTTAATCCCGTTGTATATCTCGTTCGTTTGGTAATTTTACTGAGATAATACATCACTTTCTACTATTGGAAGCACGGGTGGTGTGCGCTGTTAAAGTTCCCCTCACCCTTCTGACAATATTCTCAGTATTGATTCCACATGGGGTCAGCTCTTCAGTAACCGAAAAAAATCATAAACTTTGAGTGATGCGTCTTGAAGTTATAAAGGTTTTTCCATGCCATATGCTAATGACTGTGACGTCAGGGGAGTAATTTATGTTTATTTGTTGTTCCTTGTAATTCGAAACGCGGGCTGCTATGTGAAAACTAACTTACAATAATTCCTATAAGAGCCATGGGTAAAACAATTATGTATTTCAAATTCGATTTATCTGTACAAGTTATTTTTTTGTATATAAAATAATTACTCCCCTGACGTCACAGTCATTAGCATATGGCATGGAAAAACCTTTATAACTTCAAGACGCATCACTCAAACTATATGAATTTCTTCGGTTATTGAAGAGCTTGACCCCAGGTGGAATCAATACTGAGAATATCGTTAGAAGGGTGAGGGGCACTTAAATATACTGCCTCTCAGCGCTGGTGTAGCAGGTTCAATCCCTGGACCTGCTATCTCATGTGAATAGAGTTGTTCGTTGGTTCTCTCCTGTGTGTCTAGGGATTTTTTCTCCTGGTTCTCCGGTTTTTCCTCCCTCTGCAAAAATTAACTGCTAAATAAACCTTTCCCAAATAGCTATTGTTACGGCTGCATGCAGAGGAGATGCAAATTATGCATTGTATTGACCCGATAGCCTCACTTGAATGATTCTTAAAACAAAAGATTATCTTATCGCTGGCTCAGCTGTAATAACAGCTATTCGTTTTGATGCTCATGAAACAGTGGTTTCAATTCGAGGTTGGCCTTAATAAACAAAAGAATCAAGTTCAGTCTCGACTTGAAGCCATTGTTTTGTGATCAAAACTCTATTCCTATTCAATGTTTAGGCATTCACCTTAGACTGGACCCTAGTTCTGTAGTGAATGACCCACGTTATTTCACGACAATGAAAAGCCTGTTTTTTTGTTGATAATTTTTTTGTTTGTTTTTTGCGGTCAATAGTATAAAATTAAGAAATGTTTTCTCTTCTACAGGCTTAAAGCTCTTTACCACATCAGACCAAGACCAGATGAAATTGAGGTGATCACAAAAGAAGTGCAGGACCACCCTGAAGGTAGGTTTAAAAACCCTTACAACATTTATGACGATGGTCTTTAGATCTTGAAGTGTCTCGTCGTCGTAGTTGTTCATTTTTAGCGAGGGAGGTAAACCGGAGAATGCGCAGAGAAAAACCCTCATGGCAAGGGAGAGAACAACACATTCAAGAAACTCGAAACACACTTGGAGTCCACACAGACAGACGCACTTTGGTTGTAATGTTTTCCTATTTCAGATCACGTGTCATCCTCTTGGGAATAGGATTCTTTGTTTGAGGCTCATCCATATTAACGTGTCTTTTCAAGCGTAATCGAGAAACAAAGAAATAAAACCCAGGGGAATGGCACGTGGTCTGAAATGGAGAACTTTACGCTCAAAGTTAAGAGGTTTATTGGAGCCGCGCAACTATGGGGAATTGGTGCATGCTAATTTAGCCAATCAAAGCGCAGATATCGTAGCTATGGAGTTGCCTTTATTATCAATTCAATCGCTATTCAGCCTGCCTCCGTAAGGATATCGTAGCTAGTTTGTAATTTATATTCCCTTTCATTCTTAATTTCTAGCAACACTGGACAAACCCGAGGAATTCCTGATGAGGCTTCACAAGATGGATCACTTCTCGGAGCGACTGGAATGTTGGCTTTACAAAGATCGCTTTACTGAGACTATACATGATGTTGGTATGTTATTCAAGGGCGCGAATGGTTCTTGCTTCAGTCTATATATCATTGGTCAGGTTTCTTTGCAATAGACCTTTCCCGAATTCGCTTGGATGATCACTAGACAGTGGTTTCAAGTCGAGGTTGGCCTTGATAAACAAAAGATTCAAGTTCAGCCTCGACTTGAAACCATTACTAGTCTTAACTTCAAGAGTAAAACTTACCACCCCGTTTGAGATCAAAGTTTCATATAGGAAAATGGCGGGAAAGAAGGTCACGTGACCATACACTAAACAAGAACATATCAAACGTTTACTGTCGTTCGCGCGGGCTTCTTGAGTGGTGAAAGACGCGGTCACCCTTTGTCACGTTCCCAGTCCTTTTTTGGTCAGAAAACAATATGGCCGACCTAAAGGTGTGTTTTCACTCGAATAGCTGTAAGTTTGGATGGAATTTCCTTTGAAAATTGCTCTTTTTGCGATGAAAATTTAGTCCAAATTCCAAATATGATAAGTAAACATCCTTATAAGGAAGTTAAAGCGTCTGAGCATGAACGACATGTTTCTTAGGGCAAAAGTTTGATATGATCATTTCTAAAATGTTAAGACACCCGTTTTCTTGACGATAAATGTACTTTTAAAAGAATCTTTGACAAAATGTAGAACGAGAAAAAGGGTTCAGCCTCGTTTTCATGCCAAACCCAGGCCTTAACATACTTGAGGTCACAACAGCATAACGATCACGACACCATCACGGTCACGGCACCATCACAATCACGATACCATCACGGTCACGGCTTCATCGCGATCACGACACCATCACGGTCACGGCACAATCATGATCACGACACCATCACGGTCATGACACCGTCTGTACATTCCTGAACTTCCATACTCTTACATTTTTTAAAATCCAACTTATTTGTTTTCTATTGTTTCAGATCGCAGACTAGGAGCAATAGGAGAGTCCAATGCACATATTCGCACCGAGTAAGTCCATCATACAATAAAACTACATTCTACTTACCAGATATACTCATCTATTTCAAAAAGGTTGTCGGTCGAAGATCTGAAAACTGAAATCTGAGACCGAGAGGAGTCGAGGACACGAGCTGTGAATTTATTGAGTTTTATTCTTAAGTTACTGAGTTTTATCTTTTAGTAGTTTGCAATCAGTCAATAGCTAAATACGACATCATCTTAGTGCGTCATGGGTTTCCGAACACACGAGTGGGACTTTGGTGGGATTTTGGTTGTCCTCACTTAATTAAAAAAAAAAAAAAAAGTGATCCTGGCAAGAATCAAACCAGCAAACCCTTCATATACACTATCCCAAACACTAACCCTAAACCTAACCAGTACGCCACGAAGTGATTTCGCTAGGTTGGGCTCCTTTTTTTCTGGTATTTAAAGTGTTAGTTCATTAGCATTTGACAAAATTATGAATATAATGAATATATAATATCATATCGAACGAGGTATACACGAATAATCATCGGAACAATTTGCATACGGAAAATTTGCATTTGAATAAGTTCCCCTGAGGATTCCCGTACACAACGATACTACCCGTTTTTGTGTGCAACATTCACGTGTTTCAGTGAAGGTCCGTAGAATTTCAAAGTGTTTGTATTGAAGTTGTGTATTCTTTGATGAGGCTAACCCTGAGCAACATAGAACTTGAAAATGGAGTATTGTCTGGCTCAGATTTCAAATGTATTTGCGTCCTATCTACATGAGCAAGTTTACCTTGACAAGGAAAACTTGTTCTGGTAGATGGATTAAGGTTAAAGTACATTGCCTAGTCGAACCTTTCCTAAACGAATTCTCTGGTCGCAGCGGAAGCATCCCAGCTGTGTTTTCACGTCTGGTATTCTCTCTTTTTCAGTAAAGAGATTCATTTTGTCTTGTCTCTCGTGTTAACTCTTGGGAACTACATGAACGGAAGCACCACACGCGGGCAGGCAGACGGCTTCCAGGTTAATGCATTACTGAAGCTCAAAGACATCAAAACACAGGTGATAAAGTAATAGGCCATAAATCCACTTGGTCGTAATGTGTTCCCATTTCAGACCACGTGTCATTCCCTTGAGAATACGATTCTTTGTTTGAAGCTCATCCATATTAATTATCTTCTCAAGTGTTTCTGAAGAAACAATATCCAAGGGAATGACACGTGGTCTGAAATGGGAAAACAAATACGCCCAAGTGGATTTGGGTAATTTTCTAACCAATCTGTCTGATCTAGAATGCTTGTCTTCCTCCGATTCAGTCTATTTTATAGTCTAATAATACAGAGCGGATTTCGTACGAGTGGAAAACGATACGGAAATTCTTAACGTATTCGTACCGTACTTCACCTGCGCCAGTACGCGTTGTGATAAGACGATTCACATGAAACAAGCCGTTTCAGCCATTTCTGTGTCAGAGAGGATTTCGAATGGGTGAAAACTATACGGCAAATTTCTAGCCGTACTGTAGTCGTACGGCACTTTATCATAACCGTAACTACGCGTTGTGATTGGATGATTCATATGAAAACAATGGGAAGCCATTTCAGTGTTACTGCATACCGTACCGTGTACGTGCTGTAATTCAGTACCGTACGTTTTCCACTGATAAATCACTCTAGGTTAAAGCCTAAAAGTGAGTATTTTTTTCTTAGGATAACATGATGAATCTACTACAGTACATCGTACAGTTGTATTGCAAGATGCGTGAGATCAAAGGACCTGGGGCCGAGTACACCTTACCAGACCCCTACATCGTTTTGGCTGGTTCCCAGTCCTCTTTTAAGGAAATCCGTGAGAGTAAGTTTATAAACAAGTCCTAGAACAAGATCCCTTTTGCCACAATCCCTCTATCATAGTAAGTTTTATGAGAAGCTTGGGAGCAAGTGTGCTGTGATTATATTGGGCGATTTGCAATCATCCCCCAAAATAACGAAAGAACGGCTGCCATTTTGGATGAGTTATTACAAGAAACCAAGGCCAAATCTATCGTTAAAGCCATCCAATATGGTAGCTATGACGTCACATGCAAACTTATTACAGACCCTTTTAGAGCAGATTTCACACGACTATGAAAAGCTCGCCGCACGTGAAAAACTCGCGGCACGAACACAGTCATGACACGGTCAAGGTACGGCAAGGCATATCAAAATTCTAGAAAACATCACGGTCACGGCAAGGGACGTTTACAGCACCCATCGTACAGCGAGCTTTTCACAGTCATACGAATTCTGCTCTAATGTGTGGCCCATTTATTCCCATTTCAACATTCTGGGATTACTGCAATTTTTCATTTTGGTCGAAAGGTCTTCAATAGCCTTGATCATCTTTTGTGTTTTTTCTCTTTTCTTTCACAGATATGGCACAAGCTAAGATCACCTTGGCAACCTGCAAGGCAAAGGTATGACAATCAACCTAGGGAGGGGTGGGAGGGGGAGACAAAAGATGGTGGACTGCTAAGGTGACAAAAACTATTGGCAGGAATTCCTAAATATGCCTGTTAATGAATACCAATGTGCATGGTTGTGTATACCCCTTATTAACCTAGCACGAGGTCCGTACCGTAAGTTATAGACCGAGTTTTATTCCACTGCCTTATGGCCCAAGCGCGTAGCGTGAGGGCCATAAGATGAATAAAAAGGAAGATCCATAACCTACTTACGGGCCGAGCAAGCGAGATAAATAACAGAACCGCATAATGTGATGAAGACTCTATTCAGAGTCGAAAGCTCATTTTAAAAAAAACATCCTTTCTGCAAGTGAGTGTACTGAGTTTCTAAAGTTGAAATACTACCTCATAGAGATTAATAATGATAAGATTTCCGTTTTAACGGCACCAGCGCTGATTTGTCACTATTAGTACCAAAGTATCCTGGAACAGTAGAAAAATACTTTTTCTTTAAAAATGAAGAAACTGAATGCTCTACGTGCTCTGTATTCGTTATGATTTGCGCATGTCTAGCTTTTCTATTGCCTCCCACATGGAACCAAAGCGACTAAGAACAACTAGTTCTCAATGAGACACAGCGATTGTCACTAATCATAGCAAGGGGGGTTAATCTTCCATGGTCTAGGGACCGACTAACCTCTACCTTTAGGCTTCGGCCGAGCTCCCTGATTAGTCATTATGGATAGCGGTGTTGGAGCCGAAATCTCCAGCTGACCCGT
>WUAP02144368.1:0-10887 GCA_015163945.2 Stichodactyla helianthus | reverse complement strand
GGGGAGGGGGGGAAGACAAAACTAAATGTTGAGTTATTGGTGGTCTTTGGTAGGGGAGTGCTGTGTTTTGGGTTGGGGGGGGGGGGGGGGGGGGGGGGGGGGGGGGCGTTTAGTAGGAAAGCTAGGCATGCGCAGACCACCTGAATACATAGTAATATATTCCCACTGAAAGCTACTACTCACAGTGCCTGGAATAGTGCTAAGATATGGGAGGATGACTTCCTCGGCGGCTCTTCCCTTAGTGGCTCTATATCAAATGGTAAATCCCTCTAATTGAAATTGACCCTGTGTTGGCATGGTAAATGGTAAAAGCCACCCGTTATCGAAAAAATAGCCCGGACAACGATGCTATCCTCCCAAAACTCAAAAACAAACTCTTTAATGTATGGGAGCTCATACTCATAAAGAGTGAACACACAGTAAACCTAAGGAATAGATGCCTTAAAGTTGCCGGAAGTTAGAGGTGCACAAGACCTAAGGCTGTGAGTGCTCAGGAACGCCATGATTACGCACACTTAATGTGTATAGAGATAGACTACACTGGAGGTTTTCTGACGCTTGTGGTATGTCTAAAGTGTCTACAGAAAAAGAACCATATTGGGACGGGTAAGACCCCGAGACGAAGCAACCCCGAAATACGCTGTCGCTGGGACGGCGCAATGAACGGTATTAGATAACCGCATCGGAGAGGCTGGCCCAGGGTCGGAAAAAATGATAGTTTCGTAACACGGCCCAAAACGGGTCATGATAGGTGGAATAGAACAAATTCAGACTCTCTGAGAACGTAAGCATGAATCAACGAGGGCCATGCAAACTTACGCCTTGCTTACGACATTACTTTCATGTGCAGTCAATCATGATATCATAATCAGAGAAACTTTGGCGTGTTTCCTGTCACATAATAAATCCATAAACGCCAGCGAATCGAAACTGCTCTAGTAATATTCGCAGCTAGATACGTAGGCAATGAAATACAACATGCCGTGAAAAACATCCTCTAATTAGACTGGGAACTTGAGGCAATTATTATTATAGGAAATGCTCTCTCACGAGACAAGAGACTCCCTGGTGAACAAAAAATGAAATTGAAATCTTTAAACGAGCAGCGAAACTAGGAATCGCAGCTAACCGAAGACTCTCAGTGAAACACATTCGCTTCCATTTAGTAAACACAAGAAAACTAAGACGAACAGCGAAACACATTCGCTTCCACTTTGAAAACACAAGAAAACTTAGACAAACAGCGAAACTCATTCGCCATGCGAGACCGGGACTTATCGCAGCTAACCCAAGGTAGTTCAGCGAAACACATTAGCTTCGAAATCCACTTGAACACAAACATGAACTGCAAAATGTTCGAAGAGTATTCATCTGCATGCTACTTACGGTATTGACATCTGGTGGGGCTGGGTTATAGCCGGATCTTGAGGGCGCAGCGATGAATAGAATAACGTCGATCCTGTTGCGTATAAAACTCTTTCCGAACTGTTTCAAGGAGGGTTTGTCGATGTGTGGTTGGATATTTATACTGTCCCAGGCACATGAGGATGTGAGATATGGTCCTTTGGGACGGATACCTCTCGAGAATCGTGAAAACCGTGTGATATCTGAGGCATCGTGCGTAGCGCTCCCAGTGGGAATAGCATGCCAAGATGGCAAGAGCATGCCAGGAGTGGAACCAGGATAGTTCTTTAGGGAGGGAATTATACCCAGGATTTTTTTTGAGGGAGGGGTGCATCATTTATGTTCGGGACTCGAGCACCAAAAATAGATAATATGAATGAAGCCATAATTGACTGTAAGTAGCTCATCTTAGGGGGACGCGCCCCCTGCACCCCTCCCCTGGATCCGGTCCTGCATTCAGTTTCGTCATGATCAAATACTGGGAAAAAATGTTTTAAACTCGTTTTGAAGTGCTTGAATTATGCGAGGCTCGCTTGGCAAAAAGGTATATTGTTTCAGTCAATATGGCTGCCGCATGAGGTAGGTAAACACTTAAAAATTCCACGGACTTTCACTGAAACACGAGCACACAAAAAAACGAATCTAATCCTGTAAAACAGAGAATTTGAAACTAGAGTATTGTTTTGGTTGTTCGTGCTCGTTACGAAAGGTATGTCTGCCCGGACCGCGGCTATTTTCCGTTTGCGGAGCTCCCAGTTTATTTTTTATTTACTTGACTGGATTTATGCAATGCATGAATAATTCTTACGGATATTTTTTAAAAAGCTATTTCATAACTAAGGAAAATTCATTGAATTACGAGGGATTCCACGTTGAATTCGAGTCGCGAAGCCGTGAGTGCGATATCGTTTTTTCGAGTGAAATTAAAAGTGGAACTTTCTCTGAATCCCATAGCATTTATAATAAGATAATAACGATTTTAAAACATTTTTAGATTATTTTACGGGCGGACTTAGGAAGCCATTGCACTGTTTCAGCTGTTGGTTGTCAAGGTAACGAATGAAATATTAAGTTGGATTTGAATGATCTCAGCCAGTTGGTTTGAACCTATACCTTTTTATTTAGTTATACCTGCCCAATTCTGTTCATACTTTGATGGAGAATACAGACGACAAAAAAAGTGACAGAAACTATTTTTCTATCCTAGTGAACGAACTTGAATAAGTTTAATTTTCAACTCGACGGCAAAGCCCTTGCAAATCTCCATGCCGCTTTGGTATTAAAACCTTTCTTTAATAGCATTTAAATAATTCTTTTTTTCATGAAGAACTGGCCATAGAAAAAGGCAGTGTTGTTTAGGATTGTGAAAAAAAACAGTGTTTCCTTTTGTTGAACTTTTTCAAGATTTATTTTGATGTTTTATACAATAATTTCTCAGCCATGATTTCAAGTTTGAGGACTGGTTCACTTTCGAAACATCACTCAAGATTTCTCCGTTTTGCTAGTTTTTCCTTGCACGGAAAAAACATTAAAAACAAAACAACAACAACAAAAAATTGGATAATGTTTTCTACTTGTTCTAAACAGTAAATATTTTACGGTAAAAGTTTTCAAAAGCAAAAACTGCTCGGATGTCGCCACGCCTTTGAGGGGCACTTTGCATGAATGCAATAGCTGACATGAACATGAAAACTATTGACAAATAGTTTTTTTGTTTGTTTGTTTTTTGTTTGTTTGTTTGTTTTTGTTTGTTTGGGGTTTTTTTATTTGTTTTTGTTTTGTTTTGTTTTGTTTTTCCTTTAATTTTCCAAGGTTATTTGTATAGGAAATAGCATGGTTGGTGGTGATATTTGGCATCAATACCACATCGAGTGATGTTTCAAAATTGTTCGTAAATTCAGGAGGTCTGGCGAGTGAAATTACAAACATTTTAAAAATATCCTGAGAGTGTGGTATTTATGCCAAATATCACTACAAACCATGCTATGTTTTGTTTACACAACTACATGAAAAAGTTGTTTATGTAGTACCATATTATTTAGTCACGCGTAAATGATTAGCTTTCTTACAACATGTGTAATTTTCACACGTAGGTATTAGAGATTAAGCTGAAATACAATTTAATTCTCTCAGTCATCGAGTTTGTTTATACTAAATATCTATCAATACTAGTATCGATATTCTCAATCATACAGAATATTGAAGTCTTTCATGTGACGTTAAGGTATCTAGAAATTTGTTTTATCTGAAAGAGGAGTTTACAATCAAATTTGTTATATAGATATCAGTACAATTGTGAAGTTTCGTCAAGTTTATTCAGAATCCAGAGAAGAGGTGAATTTTTTGAAGCTTAGAATTTTAACAAAGAAATGTATGCTGGCAGGCACATTTTGCCCGCCAACGCACATTTCTTTGTAAAAAATTCGGGTTTTTGAAAACTTATATCTTCGATAGTTTACGTGCAATCTCCACGAAATTTCGCAATGTTACTAATATGCGTATGACAAATTTGACATGACGTCACTAGCCAGTCATGTAACAGCCAACTCCTGAACTTTGTATCGAATCTCGAAAACTTTGACGATCTTGGTTATATACAGCTATTTCAAAAAACGTTGTCGGTCGACGATCTGAAATCCGGAATCTGAACTAGATTATTCTCGAACGTTGGCAATCGTTCAAGAGAGCGGTTTCGTATTTTGCTATCTACTGACTGCCAATTACTTTAAGATAAAGCTCGACGTAAGAAAATCATTTGATTTAACAATAAATTCCCAGCTCGTGTGCTCGATTCCTCTTGGTCTCAGATTTCCGATTGCCGACCGACGTTTTTCATATGCATGCATATACCTTGTTACTAGGCTGATTTTAATCACTGACATGTTTGGAATCGAAACTGCCACAGAATGTTATTCTTGTTTTCTTTTTGTTCCACATACATAATCAGAAAGTTCCGGCGACAAACCGCTGTTCAAACAAATAACGTCCAGCTGAATTTAATGTTTTCCTATTACAAATTCAGGATGTGCCATCCCAACGATATATTAGGCACTTGGCGCATGCTGAAACTTTTAAAGAAATAATCACTTAGTGCAAGTTATGCTGCAGGGGGGTTGTGAGTTGTCATAGTGGTCTTTTGACTAGATATTTTAAGTTTGGCTTGCATTTTGTTTGAGGCAGGCCTATATAATCGATGGTGCGAGACACTTGCAAGATCTTTGCTTTGGCCTTTAGTTTTTTCGAACCACGTATTCGTTCTAACGACATGAAAGCACATGTCTATCATTAAATTCAATTTTATCAGTGAATTGGGATTTGAAACGCGCAATTTGACCTTCATAAGAAAAAGATAGGTGGGTAAAAGATACCTCTGAAGAGACGTAATGTGAACTCATTTTCATTTTTATAAATGATCAGAAATCAACTTCTTTTCTTTCAAAATTTTTCTGTATTTCAAGGAAAAAGATCTGACACACCAGAAGGAATTCAAACTTGCGAAACTGGGACTTGAGAGTCTCTTTTTGAATAACTGAAGGTAAGCAAAGTCAAGGATTATCGATCAATTTTAGATGGAAAATGTAAAGCCTATTTTCTCGGTTGTCTAGGACTCGTTGTTGTATATGAATTATAACGCATGCATTGTAAAGTATCGATCTTCTTTGATGTATACAGAGTAAAGTCAAAGTACTCTTGTAAGTGGTGTCGTCGCTCCTCAAGAATACTTACGAGAAAATTGATAAATCCCCCCCCCCCCCTATGATGTTTAACTTAAATTCTAAGAGATAAAATAACTTAAAAGGGCATTGTGGCGCATTTTGCGGGCTAAAATATACGATATCTTAGCTCCCTGGCATCAGCCAATAAGAAACGAGAAAAATAATGTCCAGCCAATGAGATGAGGGAAGCCATTCAAATGTTAGCTCGCTTGGCGTCGTTTTTTCATTCGCTGGCCGTTTTGCTGCATCCATCTTGATAGAGCCGCTCACAAAATCAATGAAAAATGACATAAGAATCAATAGAAAAGGAATTGGTTGGGACTTAAAAAGTTCAAAGAATGGTGCTTGAAGAGAAAAATTGACTGCGATAAACACTGTGAAGATGGTATGTTTTTAAAAGATATACCAAGTTTATTCATTTATTTATTTTTCCTTAATATTAAGCGTTTTTTTTTTTGTCGTTGCTTTGGTTTGTTTTGTTTTGTTTTGTTTTGTTTTGTTTTGTTTTGTTTTTGTTTTGTTTTGTTTTGTTTTGTTTTGTTTTGTTCTGTTCTGTTCTGTTCTGTTCTGTTTTGTTTTGTTTTGTTTTGTTTTGTTTTGTTTTGTTTTGTTCTGCGGTTTTTCATAGAAACATTAGAAGCTAGACGTTCAAACTTTATGACAAAACTTTCATCGTTTCTCACTCAAGTGCGAAGCGCAGTATCATGAAGGAATCATTTCAAAAATCTGAGACATTATGGCTTCCAACAAGGCCTCGAGCATGCGCAGTGTAACACGCATACTCATCAAAAGTGTCTATAGAATATAATACAATGATGGGGAGATACAAACATTTTCCTTTTTTGTACATCTATATCGCCTAACAGGAAACTTTTGTCACCAGAGAAAAAGATAAATCAGTACTCGAACTTCATTCTAATTGCACTAAATGTGAAAATAAAATCTTTCTCCCCGGTGCACGTGCCTTTATGAGACAATTCATTGATAAACTTTGAAGTATTAAGCCTCTAGCGCCGATAAATGGTGGGCTTATCTCTCTAATAGTGACCACCTGACCACCATTTTGAATATGCGCCCGCGATGCAAACTGCCAACTGGCTCAGATTTCTGGCTCTGATTAGTTCTTTGGACAATTATATAAGTGGTAATATCATTTTTATCAACATTTGTGATATCATTTTGGACAGGTTTCAGTATTTTCGCAAGGTTTTGCATATGTAATTACATGAATTGTACGGTCGTGTCACGAGTCGTCATTTCTTTTCCAAATAGTGGTTTATTACAAGAACAAAACGTACGTTTTACAGTCTCGTTCATCTTTTAGCCAGTGTCAGAGGCCGAAAATTGCCTTTTCTTGATTGTTAGTGAGTATTCCATATAATAAACAAAACATTACATAGGCGCTTGGAGATATGACTTTTACTGATCTACTCGTGTTGGATATCATTCACTCGAAGATAAAATTCGTATCTCCGCGCGCCCATGTAATATCCTCTATATATCCTCTTCAAATAATTGATATCTTCACATATAAAAATAACACCACCATGATTTGGACCTCTTATAGCTGATTAAAAAGCTATTTCAAATCCATAAGACCTCGATAATTTCTCGATGATTATATATTAAGCAGAATATTACATGGGCGCTTGGAGATATACGAATTTTATCTTCTAGTGTTGAAAATCTCACAATCGTTCGCTTCCCTCTCTCGTAAGAGATCTCTTCATCACTCGAAGATAAAATTCGTATCTCAGTGTACCTATGTCATATCCTCTGTATATTTATGACCCACTTATTTGCATTCCATGTAGAATTTGTCGCGGGGGAAAAATTTATTTGATGAGTTGTTTCTAATAAAGGACTTCCAAAGTTCATTTTCATGCAGACAAAGATAAGAATCGATTTTAAATATTAATCAGTCAACAACTGGCTGTCTTTAATTCAACATGGAAATGGATAAAGCTTCTTTATCTCCCAAGTTTAAATCTGGAGCACGTTTCCTTCCTCCCTTCCTTCATCTTCTTCAACCTAATTTACGTTTTTCTATTACTATATACCAAATTGAAAAAAACGTTGTCGGATTCAAAGGGTTAAATTATCAAAGGTAAGACCGAAGAGGATTCTGGGTAAATAGTTAATGAGGCTCATGCTATGCGTTGAACATTGTCATAATTCTTGAATATTGCTTTCTTCGAGAATTCAAAGCAATGTTCAAGAGTTGCAACAATAAACAAAACCCTATAATACGGGCCTTACAAAGTACTTACCCATAACCCCTTTTCGGTCTTGACTTCGATGATTTAACCTTTTGAAGCCGACGTTTTTTCAATTTGGTGTATACAGTCAATGCCATTAATTGTCCACCGAAAAAAGACATTAAGGATACAAGAAATTGCACGTGATTCATTTGTTTATTCGTTTAAGGGATAAAATATCAAATTTAAACTGTAGTATTATTAATAGTTAACAGGAAATAATAAATATAAATTCTACGTACACAATGGTTTCCTTTAACAAGCATTTAGAGCGCGTTGTTAGGTATCACGTAACATTTCTTTAAGCCTGAATGTCTTTTTTCGGTGGACAACGTTTATGATGACTATAGGTGGTTTGCAATCTCTTAATAGAGATTAAAATAACAAAAGACACGGCCACCATGTTGGTTGATATAACAAGAGAATTAATTAAAAATATTTTGTAAAATTCAGCCAACATGGCCGCTATGACGTCACATGAAAACGAGCAATTGCTGGTTTTCACCGCCGCCATATTGGATGAACTTTATTTTTATTTTTATTTTTTATTTTTATTTTTATTTTTTATTTTTATTTATTTTTTATTTATTTATTTATTTTTTAATTTTCTATTTTTATTTTTATTTTTTCTATTTTTATTTTTATTTTTTATTTTTATTTTTTGTTTTGTTTTGTTTTGCTATATCATTCAACATTCATTTTGAAATGATTGCAAACCATCTATTATTGGAAGAAATTTTGCGATTTCAGCGTTCAACTTCGTTATTTTCTTTTCTTTACGTTTTAACTTCAATAGACCTTATTCACTTGGGTTTTACGATTACAGGTCACCTGTCATTGCCTTGGGACTTTTTCTTTTGTTTAATGAAAACGCATGAGAAGACACACATTAAAATATGTATAAACCTCAAACAAAGAATCTTCTTCCCAAAACATTACCAATTAGGTCTATTCTGATACTACCTTCAATTTCCATTTCTAAGTTCTTTTCACTTCCACTCTTATCTTCAATCTTCACTCGTTTTCCCAATTTTCATTCTTACTTCCGTTCCTACATCCATTTGCTTTTTTTCTTTCATTTTGTGTGTATTTTAATTCTAATATTTTCCATCTATTACCATACAATATGGACTTTTTCACAAGAGGCCATGTTTATTCCCATGAGAATCAAAATTTCTGTTCATGCTCATGCCAGTTAAGGTGAACACTGTCCGAAGTGTTTGAAGTGTAAAATGAAAGTAATATATTGTTTCAGCCAACATATGGCGCAGCCATGTGATAAAATAGCCATTTTGTCCTCAAGAGGTTTTTACACCTACTTCTTTAATTAACTATACAGAATTTTAATTCTGATTTAAAAACCAGACTACAGATAAATAATAATCGGCCCCTAAGATACAAATGATTAAAATACAGACATGAATGCCTTTCGTTTATCGCTTGTTTTTCTGATTCAAAGCTGGAAAAGTTCAAGACAGACTTGTAACAGAAGGAATTAAACGTTTTAATAACTTCTAGCTCGTCTCCAAGTCTTCTATAAAGAGACGCATCCTTTCACAAATATTTGAAAAGCTGGTTTGATAAAACATTTTGTCTTGAAGTTAAAGCCGCCGTTGTTTTTAGCGAGGATAATTAAAAAATGTTCTATACTTCTGAAGAAATTATTGAAATGAAGAGTTTGTCGACCAATCACCATTTAGTATAAGCAATAAACTAGCTTTAATGTTTAATGTCAATGTTAAATGAACCCAAAAAAACTAACAAAATAAAAATTCATTGTTTTTTCAAATTTTAACAACAGAAAACTTTGGTATGATCTATCGACTGTCAGTTGTTGGTTTTTCAAGTTAACTTCTCCATCTGGCCAAGAAAGAAGAACATATCAAATCTTACTGGGTCTGGTAATTCTTCAGCCATCGACTTGTCCTTCTTCACTGGCGGAGAAAGTGTAAAAGTCAAGATATGGCTCCCGTCAGCTCATCTCTGGTTTCTCTTATTATTATAAATGTTCTTATTTCAATTCTTGGGATATTTGGTAATGTTCTCGTTCTCCTGGCGGTCATCAAAAACAGTTTTCTTCAAACTGTCCCAGACCTGTTTATTTTCAGCTTAGCATTGGCAGACCTGATTGTGAATGGTCTACAACAACCAATGTTAACATACCGTATCTACCGCAACAACAATCCTGACTTAACACTTAATTCCATAATCGAAAGCATTGGATTCCTAGCCATCCTTGCTTCCATTACGAGCATGTTTGTGGTGACAATCGATCGCTTTATTGCTATACAGCGTCCTTTCCTGTACATTAGGCTTGCAACGACGAAGCGTGCTGTATGGGTCATCTTGACTTTCTGGATTGTGTGTCTTACCTATACGATTGCAACCTACTTTATAAATGGAAAAATAAAGTATTTCATAATGTGGATGTATATATCACTACTGCTGATATCAATCGTCGTGATGTATGTACATTTGTTTATTGCTGCGAAGAAACAGCAGAACAAAATCAATGAATCCAGTGGCGGCCATGTAGAAGGAAATGTTCCTTTTCGTACACGACGAAGAAACGAACGAAAACCTGCCAAAACAATTGCAATAGTTGTTGGCGTGTTCATTGCATTTTGGACGCCTTTTTTGGTGTTTGTCATCTCCAATTCGGACATCCTAGAAAATCAAGATAAAGACTTGCTGATAGTGTTTTACTGGATGCTTTCCTTATCCCTGTGGAACAGTTCTATTAATCCGTACATTTACTGTGTCAGGAACAGTAGATACAGACTTGCGTTTGCAAAAATGTTGAGATTGCAGTATAGAGTGCAACTCGAATCTAGTCAGGCCTTTTCTTATGCGGCAAGACCTCCTTTACCTCGTGTAAGTGATGTACGCGTTTTTAATTCACAAAATGAAGAGGAAAAGGTGTAAACAGCCCTGTTTCACATTCCGTGAAATCGCTGTTTGTAATGACCACAAAGATTCATTTGTACAAGGTTAGCCTCGATAATAAGTAAGTTGTTCTCAGATATACTAGTGAAAGTCCTTGAAAGTTAAAAGTGTTGGCATTGTTGAAGTTGTACATACTTCGCATTGCCGTTGGTATTTATAGCCTTTACAAGTAAATTTTTGGTCTAGGATTACAGCGGTAATACCAAACAGGACTATTCACTAGATACCAATTGATAGATACAAAAATTGTTTATAGAAGAAGTCTAATGTACTGAATTACAAGGTAGTTCCAAGTAAAGGGATCCGCACTGGTGCTGGAATCCATATTCCAGAAGCCAAATTTCAGTGGATTCAAGGTTGTCATTGGCCAAAAAAGGATTATCGCCTATTTTCCTGAAACAACTGCAAGTGAAAATACGACTAGGCAATTAAATAAAAATATTCCTTCCTTCCTTCCTTCCTTCCTTCCTTCCTTCCTTCCTAATACCTTCCTTCCTTCCTTCCTTCCTTCCTTCCTTCCTTCCTAATACCTTCCTTTCTTCCTTCCTTCCTTCCTTTCTTCC
>WUAP02144357.1:0-11745 GCA_015163945.2 Stichodactyla helianthus | reverse complement strand
GTGCATCAAATCCCATTTTCCCAGCCCAAAAAAGGCCAATCCCAGCTCCCATTTTACCCCTTCAGGACCCTCTTTATAATATTTCATTTCATTTTCAGAAAATCCAAACCGCCCATTTCATTCTATTCTAAAGAAAGGTGGACTGGATACAGTGAATTTCGAAACAAAATGAATTTTGGGAATGAATTAGTCCCACACTATAATTTTCATTTTTCTTTTCCTTCCCCCCCCCCCCTTTTTTTTTTCCATTTTTCCATCAAAACATCTTTAAGTTAACATCTTGAATGGGTAAAAATGAAGATAGGATTTCCTATTAGCGGTTCGCCTCCCCCTGACCTGAACAAACCTCCCTCCTCTCCCCCAAACGCCTTCAACAAAATAGAAAGTCCAAAGTCTAGTTCAAACTTCTTCAGCCTGCAGTCCATAATACTGCTGACCAGGTCCTATCAAGGATGAACCCCTACTGTGTGACAAGTCTTCAGCCGCATTTGTCCTTAATTCTCTCAATTGATTTCCTATTCCACTTTCAATAAGTTCCTCATTGTATTTATATAAACGTGTCGTCGTTCTATCCATTTTTACTTCTTTTTTTCCAACCTGGATTCCAAGTCGTTCTTCAACAGGCGTTAGTTTTCTCAGAGATGAGCATTCTGACTCCAGTTCAGTGACTCTGAGTTTCAAATCACTGACATCGTTCTCAGTGAACCGAACTTTCTTATCCATCGCGTCGATCTCCACTGAAACTTGGTGGGAGTTTTGGTCCTGCATTTCACTCATATTCAAAGCAGTACAGATAATCTCTAAGTCCTTAACTCTCCGTCTTAGATCTCCAAACTGACTCTGAGTCGTGCTATAGCTTTTTAGCAAGGCGTTCATCGATAATCTTGTTGTCCTGCTTGCTTCGAGATTTCCACAGCATTTCTTCAGGTCCTCGTGAGCATCTTTGATCTTTAGGTTCAATCTTGTCTCCAATAGTTGTAATGCCTTGGTCATGGAGCTTAAATTCGTCATTATTTCATTCATACAAATCTTAAAAGAGTCCCTGAGCCTGTTCTGCTTTGATCGATAAACTTCCAGCTCTTTTATGATCGCTTCCAGGTGAATTAGCATTTCGAATGAGCGAATACGGCTCTCTTTATCTTCGTGTTGCTCAGATTCGTACAAAGAATCTAATTCCAGTACATCTTCTCCACTTGTCTCCAAGGATTTGAATCCCATTATTTCTCTTTCTATCTGGCTTGCTTCGTCTTTCCTTGTGTTTCGTTTTGTTTCAATGCTTTCAATCCGATTCTCAAACGACTTTAAATCTTGCATTTCCTTCTCAATGTCTTTCTCTTTTGTTTCTTGTTTAACATCATTTGAATTAATTCTTTCGATCTTGTCATCATTTAGTTCTAATGTCTCATTTTCTCTCTCATCCCGTCTGGTTTCAATTGTTGTACTTTTCCCATCATTTCGTCTTTCCTCCTCCTCTTTTTCAGGCGTTTCTTTTCGTGCATCGTGGTATTTCTTCACCAGAGGTTGCGTTACTATTCCATCGACTTCTTCCATTACATCTTTCTCTTCGTTTATTTCCTTTCCCTTATCTAACGGTGTTATTTCTAGATTGGCTATGTCTTCTTGATTGTCTTGCGTCACCTCATCTTCGCCTTTTTGTATTGTTTTATCTTCTTCTTCCCCTAATTGCATTACTCTTTTCTCCTCTTTCGTTATTTCTCGTTGCTTTAAGCCATCCTCACAGTGTTCCGCGACCTCTTCTTTTTCTTCTAGTTGCGTTACTTTTTTCTTCTCTTTCGTTATTTCTCGCTGCCTTATGCCATCCTCAGACCGTTGTGTTACTTCTCGCGTGACATCTTGCATTGCTTTCTCCCCTTGCGTTACTTTTTCCTGTTCTTGGTCCCTTTCTGTCATCCTCTCCTCTATGTGATCAATCACATCTAGATTCTCTACTTCCATACCTTTTGGATATATTTGCTTTTCTTGTTTCATGTCTTGCGTTACTTTTACCGTGTTATCTTGCTTCAAGTCTTGTACCAAAGGATTTTCACCTGATGTTTCTTCAGTCTCAATGTCTTTTCCATTGATTTCAAGCTCGTTAAGATCTTCTGATAAACCCGCAACACTGTCTGTCTTCATGACAGACTCAGTTCCACCAACATTTCTCGTTAAGTCACAATTTACTGTTAATTGCAATTCATATTGTTGCACTTTCTCTCGAAAATCCAATGTATTTTGTTCAACTCTGTCGTCGTTAGAATCTTCATCATCTAAAAACGTTTCAATTTCTGATACTTTTCTTTCGGCATTGCTTTTACACGTCTTGTCCCCTGTGGAGTTGGTATCACCATGGTAACCATAGCTAGCAAGTTCTTCTTCGAGCCAGGATGCTTTTGTACCGTCAAAACTAATAAAACCATTGTTAAAATCCCCTAACTGGTCAAAGTTTTCTGATTCCATCGATTTGTCGAACACAACTGGTGCGTCATTTTCTCCCCCAACGTGACCAGACGTATCTTCTCCTGTAGTACATTCTAAAGCGTCTACTTTGTTTTCAAGGTCACAAGTCTCTTTATTTGTCACGTCTCTGTTTTCCGGCATGTCTTGTGGACTATCTCCCTGTAAAGTAAACAGATTACTCTCCATGTCGCAAATGCTCTGTTCGTCTTTGTTTTCTCCACTGTGTAACTTTCCTCTGTCCTGATAGCATTCTTTCCCAACGACGTCTTCAGATTCCTCCTTTTCAAACACTTTTTTTTGTAATTGTAGTTTTTCCTCGTTGCTACTACTGTCGTCCTTGGGACTGCTTTGATATTTCTGTGCGTATTTGTGTTTGTCCTGTATCGGTGTTGAATGTTCTTCATCTAACTTATCATTAATTTTAAGCTTCTTTAACTCTACTTCGAGTTCTTCTGCCTGTTCTCTCTGTCTTTTCGTGGATCCACAAGTATTATTAACTTCGAATTCAGTTTCCTCGTCTTTCTGGCAGTTAGTCGTGTTATCCACCGTAGTCTTGATTTTATGCATGCTAGAGTCACTGTTAGAACTATCGTAACGACTACAGCTCCTTTCGACAACTTGTTTACCCGAAAAAGCAGCCTCAGAATTTCTCAATTCTCTCTTTTCATCCATAGTTTTGTCTAAATCATTTTTTGATTGCTTTCTGGTGCTAACACCACCAACCTTGCTAATGGTGTCCACTTTCTCTGGAACACTCGTGTTTATGGCTGTGCAAGTTTGTTTGTCCATAATAATTTGACCTTCAAAAGAATTTTTGGTATCACTGTCAAATCTTCCTGCGGCGATTCCCGCTGCCTCCGGTCGTAAATCCTCAGTGCTGTCTGCACAAAGCGGGTAAATCTCGACAAGCATTCCGACCTCAGGTGTCGACAACGAAATTGTCCCAAAACTGCCATCCTCACTTTTCCCCGCTTTGTTCTCATTTTCCCTTCCTTTGTTAAAAGCTTTACTTTTCTTTTCATTTGACAAAATGTCACTGCGTACGTGGAACTTCGTTTGGGCTTCGTTGCTTCGTATGTTAACACTCACGCCATCTTTGAGATGACTTAATCCATTGAAAGTATCGTCGTACGAATACGTGATGCCCTTGTTATTATCTTCCACGTTGCTGATCGTAGTGACCGCAAAAACTGTTCCTTGGGGGAATTCCTGGCCTGTCACTACAACATTTTCATCATCATCTTCAAAAGAAATCAGATTCTCCTCAATTTTAAAATCGTAATCCGAGTCCCTTACAATCTTTTCTTCGTCCTTTTCAAGTTCCTGTTGACTTTTGACGTTATTTATCCTTTCCGCCTTTCCTGACATTGTTGTGTCTTTTACTGGAGGAAAGCTGTAGGACACATTTTTTAAACTTTCCTCGTTACTTTCCGCGCGTACTTCACCTTTTCGTGACATAAGAATGCTTGATGGATCATGGTCTAGTTCAGCTGTTACTTTCTTCTCGTCATCCAAGAGATCAAATTCTATCCTGTCATCACGTGTATTACTAACGATGACTAGGGACTCAAACGCGTCTTCTAGATTTCTTCCGCCTGGATCAACTTTAAGGTCAACATTCGCTTCATTATCACTGTTGTTATTTCTACTCGGAATCCCAGTCAAGCTGTCACCCAGTTTGTTAATATTTTCCCTAACTAACTCTCGAGATATCTCGTCGTCAAAAATATAATTTAGGGGTCGATGTAATTCCTGTTTAGCACCACCCTCTAGGGCTTCACTGGGCATGACGTCATCTATCTTTTCAAAATTGACATCCGAAATTAACGAGAGTCCAGCATTTTGACCTTGAATATCAAAATATGTATTTTTTGTATCCTCGGGTTCATCTGGTTTATTTAACAGTTCTGGGGTATTATCAACAAGGCCTTCTGAAGTTTCATTTTTATTTTCAGTGATATCATCCAAGAAACTAGACTCAAAATCATTAGCTCTTTCTTTCATCGGATTCCGAGTGGGAAGTCCGCCGTTATCAGCTTGCACGTGTTCAGATCTTTTTATTGATTCAAACGCAATCAGGAGTGAGTTGCCAATCAAAGCCTTCTCTCTTGAAGATAGCGCTGAGTCTGGTCCAAATTCCTTAGCACGAACAGACGTGTTAGAAGTCATAAGAGGACCCTTAGTGGCATTACAGCTTATCTCGTGTCTATTTGTCTCCCAATAACAATGACCTTTATCGCCAGCACGTAATGGAGCAAATTCGTCCTCAATATTTTTTCTGTCTTTTTCCTCACTATGCGATACTAATTCAGATTCGCTTTGTATGTGGGATTCTAATTCTTCGAAAATCCTCGAGAAAACTTCTTTGTTTTTCGCTTGAGTGTGCGCACCGTCGTTCAAAACCTCAGACAACTCTTTCTGGAAATCTTCCATTCTGATTTCAAATTCTAAATCTTCCTGCTTCGAGGTTTGTTTATTCTGATCTCCTGTCTCCTTAAGCGACGAAATCTTGTCATCGCAACCAGGTGTTTTTTCATTAAACTGCCGTTTTTTCCATTCCTCTTCAGTTTCAACAATAACGATCGGTATTCCATGATACTGTGCTCCGCTTAAATTCCTTTCATGTGACGTTAATGCGTCAGAGGGTTTCGTACGTTCTACCTCACAATCTGACAAACCTTGCGCTTCTTTTTTTCCGTCCTGCAAAGGGACTTTGTCGTTTTGGTCTTCATGTTCGTATTCCAGAGAATCCATTAAGTCAGACACTAACTTGTTCTCAATTTCCAATTGTACATTAGTGTCTTGGACAATAACATCGATGTCTTCTTCCACACTGTAATCCATTACTTTGTAATCCCGCGTACCTCGCAAGTTATTTTACCCCGTTTTCTTTGCTAAACGACCAATAGGGTTAGCCCACAAATGCTCAGCAAGCCAGCAAGCCAAGATTACAATACAGCATCCCTACAGAACGCTATCAACAGGGGAGGCAGATCGCTAAGATCTACTGTGAGATACGATCACAATCACCCATCATCTGGCAATCATATGCCAATATTAATGAGCCTACAAATGAAATCCCTACAGGCTATAGACGCGAGCCCAGACTTGCGATGACCTCTGCGTTTTATCACCTCTGACTAAAGGTATCACTGAAATAACTTTCCCCAAACCAACAGCGTTAGGATCGACCTACAATATTCTCTCTGATCTGTCAATTCTAGAATTCGATTGAACTATCCATTTCTTTCCTGTTAACGTAACCTCCGCCCTCCATATAGGACATAAGGTGAGCTCTCAGGATCGTAGGACCTATGGAAATTCTCCTTACTTGTCAGTCAACTTAAAACTGATCTACACCATCCTCCTCATTCCCTCCCCACCCCAATTCCACCCCCAGGAGTTTTGGACGTAATGTGATGAATGTTTGTGTAAATATTTTTGGCAATATCATGACACAAAAACTACGAACTACGAACCATGCAATCGCTTTTCAAACCTATGCTCAAAACCAAACAATTCTTGCTTCTAAAGGTTCCAGATATTTGAAATTCACCACATTGTCTTCGCATTTGAAAGGTTTCTAGTACTAAATCTTCACACAGCACGGAAGACTCAAGGTACTTGTAAAAGTCATTCTAAACATGGGATTATGTGGCCATACTGACTTGCAGGAATCTGTTACACCTTTTAATCTAATCTCACTGCCTTGGTCGCGGTTATTTGTCAATCAGCTAGATGAAGATCCTGTGGCGGATCCAGGGGGGGTGGTCACAGGGTGCCCGTGACCCCCCTTCTTACCTTGGAACATTGTGTTCTACTTACATAACTTTTTCTAAATTTTACGCTTTCAGTTTTTTTAAGCTGAATTTCAATTTTTATCTTGTGTGAGATCATTAACAACCTGCGAATTTTTTCCCGTCATGTTTAATAAATCAGACTATGTCTTACTAAATAACATGTAGAAGAAATTTTTCTCTCAACCGGAAATTACTACATGATAGACCTCGCCGCAGGCACTGGGACGGTATTTTTGAGGTCAGACTTTCTATTTTGAATCCGCTCATTACCTTGACTTGTAAGGCCCTCGAAAGCCTACTGAGTTGGTGGATGGATAAATGGATAGATGGGAAATGAACGGGAAAATGAGAAAATCTTTGACTACATCCTTTTTAATTCTTTTCGATTCTCGTCCATTTTACTTCATTTTTGTTTCCTTAATCATTTGTTTAGTGGCTTGTTTGCTTTTCATTTTTTTATTGTTCAAACCGCTCAAATAAACTCCAAGGAAGTAATCACTACGAGTTATTTTTATTGATTTAGTGATTAAGTTTCTTACCTGGTACCTGTATGTTGATGTACTCACGGTTTGGTCCAGTGTAAACTCCATCGTTCATAGACATGTATTCAGCAGAACCTGAACTCTCTGGAAATAAACAGTTACCCAATAAAGCGGTTTTCGTATAAGTGGGAAACGCACGGTATACAGTTACACTGAAATGGCTTCTCATGAGAATGGTTATTGTATGAATGAGAAACGTAGGGTACTGACTTACAGCAAGTACACGGTACGGTATGCAGTAACACTGAAATGGCCTCTCATGAGAATGGTTATCGTATGAATGAGAAACGTAGGGTACTGACTTGCAGCAAGTACACGGTACGGTATACAGTAACACTGAAATGGCTTCCCATAAGAATGGTTATCGTATGATGAGTGGGAAACGTGTAGTAATAACACCGCGCACGCGGTACAGTATACAGTAACACTGAAATGGCTTCCCATTGTTTTCGTGTGAATAGTCCGACCACAACCCGTAGTAAGGTTATGGTAAAGTACGATACTGCTACAGCACGGCTACCAATTTGCCGTGTTTCCCTCATACGCAATCCGCTCTTGAAGAATAAAAAAGCTTTGAACAATCAATAATGAACGATGTAGTCCTAGCACTTTTATATGATTGGCTGAGAGATAGATCCGTACCTTAACCGTGACGGCTTCGAAGGGTGTACCTTAATACACCAATCACCTCTAATATTAAGTCAGCTTACCTTGGGTCTTTAGATCAACATTCTCGTATGAATCTGTCCTTGATAATGATCCTTCCTCTGCACCCAGCATATGTAAGTATCCAAGAGTTTCCAAATCTTTCGAAAATTTCTTCTCACCAAGTCCAGCTCCGGTCATATTTTCATAATTCAGATTCTCATTTTCTACAGCACCCATTTCCTCGTAGTTCTGTGACGGCCCCTCTTTCCCTGTCCCATCCGTGGGATCAAATCCCTGAGGGACATTTTCGTAGCGGTGACTCTTAGTGGGTGCAATCTCCGAAGGGTCAGGAGAGACCCCTTTTTTAACGACCACATAGTCAGGGTCCGTCTCCAGGTCTATGTCAGTGATCAGCATTGTATTTACAGCAGCGTCTTTAGGTCTGTGTTTGTTCAGCTCAACATTTTCGTAGTCTATCACTTGTCTTCGCTCTGTTGAAGGAGAGCCTCTGGGTTCATGCTCGTTAAAGTCCAATTTAGTTATGGGAGAAAATTGAACTCCTTTTTTAATCTTTCTCTCTGGAAGCTTTTCTCTGTCAGGAGAATTGAGACTCATGTCCTCATAGTCTTTTTTCGGTTTTTCTGGTGTTTTAGATTTGTTGGAATCTAAGTTCTGAATCGCTTTTTCCAAATCAGTGGAAGCGTTATGGGTTAAAAATAAATCCTCTTCACTCTCGGGTTCATTTTCCTCTTTAAATTCAAATTTCATCCAATTTTCATTCTCATTTTCAATCTTATTTTCTCCCACTTCTTCCTTTAATTCATTCTCTGCGTGCGCTTCTGTCTTCATCTCAGTTTCTGCTGAAGTCTTATCTTTGAGTATCGAGCTGGCTTTTAGAGGTAATTCAGGTTGATCCGACGAGTTCTTAACCCAAATACTATCCCCATGCTCTTTTCCCTTTCTTTCTTCCATATCCCATTTCTCATTTTCTTGCTTGTAGCTCTTTTGAGGTAAGGAGGGAGGTTCTTCATCCTCTGATGTCCCATTGACCGGCGTTTGTAAAACGACCTCCGCATATTGCGTACGGAAGCCGTTTGAGGCGCCAGGAGATGTTGGTGGAGGCGAGTTGTTGTCGACCGCTACTTCCACGTACTGCAAGGATTCTTTATTTTTGTTGAATAATTTGCTTTCTTCCAAGCCGTTTGTTATTGGATTGGGGCGATTTCTCTTTGCGAATGGCTGTTGTATGTCTTTAGTTGGTTTTTGTTCTTTTTCAGGGGATACAGTAGGGGATGGAGAGTGTCTACCGTTGGGTTTGCCAAAACTGCTCATTCTTGGACGAGCAGTATGCACTGGCGATGACTGGCCTGCAGCTGAGAAGTTAGTAATTGATTAATGAAGATTATCAATAACTACACTCTCAGCAACATGTTCACCAGGCACTAATATCGTCATACAGCTTTTATGACAGCACCAGCATCCCCACCACTACTACCATCACCATCATTATCATCATCATCATCATCATCACCACCACCACCACCACCACCACCACCACCATCACTACCAGCATCATCATTGTCATCAATGTCACCAGCATCATCACCACCACCGCTACCATTACCATCACCACCACCACTACCATCATCACCCACCACCACCATCATCATCACCATCACCACCACCATCATCATCATCACCATCACCACTACCATCATCATCATCACCATCACCACCACCATCATAATCACCACCACCACCACCACCACCATCACCATCACCATCACCACCACTACCACCACCGCCACCACTACCATCATAATCACCACCACCACCACTACCACCATCACCACTACCATCATCATCATCACCATCACCACCACCATCATCATCACCATCACCACTACCATCATCATCATCACCACCACCACTACCATCATCATCATCCCCACCACCACCACCATCATAATTACCACCACCACCACCACCACCAATACCATCATCACCATCACCACTACCATCATCATCATCACCATCACCACTACCATCATCATCATCCCCACCACCACCACCACTACCATCATAATCACCACCACCACCACTACCACCACCAATACCATCATCACCATCACCACCACCACCACCACCATCATAATCACCACCACCACCACTACCACCATCATCATCACCACCACCACTACCATCATAATCACCACCACCACCACCACCACCAATACCACCATCATAATCACCACCACCACCACTACCATCATAATCACCACCACCACCACCACCACCACCACTACCACCATCATCATCATCACCACCACCACTACCACCATCATCATCACCACCACCACTACCATCATAATCACCACCACCACCACTACCATCATCATCATCACCACCACCACTACCATCATAATCACCACCACCACCACTACCATCATCATCACCACCACCACCACTACCATCATCATCATCACCACCACCACTACCATCATCATCACCACCACCACCACTACCATCATCATCACCATCATCATCAACATCTAACATAATTAGCATCTTCACTGATCATTACTGCCAATTACGATGTAATCTAACATACCTGAAGGCAGTGTTACCAGGTCATATCTGCCAACAGGTAATACTCCTACATTCTTCATTGACATTGTCTTACCAGAACCTAAACCAGTCAGCACAATGGCAAAGTTAAATAACAGCAAACATTATGGTGAAAGCCTGTAAAACTGATGGTAGTTGTGATATAGAATGCATTACTCACCACCAGATCTCCTTGAGTTTTGCATTTTGACCACAGATGCTGGGAAATAACCAATTAGTTCTCTCTGAAATTAATAAAACAAACAACATTGTTCAATGGTAATAAAAAACTCATGAATAATTAATGAGCAAAACATAATAGAAATCAGTGACCATGAAGGAGTTTTATATCTCTGATATAGAATGGTCTTCATTTGCATCAACTTTACCTTGGATTTTCTCTGCCAAATTTAGTTCATTCCTCAAAAATTCGGCAGAAAATGAGAACATACCTAGACGTTGTTTAAGCCATCTATAAAACGAGCAGCACATGTTTTATCAAATATCAAAAACCCTCAGCTATGCCTCAGGTTTTTATATTTGATAGAACACTGTTACTCCTTTTATAAGTAATGTATACAATATGAGTGGCAATGCTGTATTGTATATACAAGCTCGAGCCACATTGACACGAATATTGTACATTACTTATGATACGTCTAGGTTACCTAGATTATGTTTGACTATAATTTTGAACATACATGTGAATTGGGCTGAGAAAATCAGCTTTAAAGTTTATGCAAATCAGGACGATTTTGTATCAGATATACAAGCTCCTCCACACTTATGATTTTCTATTGTTTTGGCCTCATTAATTATTCATGAGTATTATAAATATTACATAAAATATTGGTTATGTTGATTGAGAAAGACTGTTGTTGGTAGTGACTATGTTTTGACAACCCAAGCAGAGGTCATCTTCAGAGTCTAGTAGACTTGGTTATACAGGCAACTTCTTACCTTGCCAGAAGTGATTTTCCCTCTCCATCTACCACTTTCATTCTGCTCCAGTATCTGGTATTATAAGATAAAAATTAAGGCAAAAACTAAGATGTTCTTAACAGAAATGGTGCAGGGGAGGCTTTTTATTAACCTGACCCCTTAAGCCACAGAGTTTTCAAAATTCAAAGATTCATCAAGTTACTCACAATAAACTGTCATCAAATATTCTTAGGTGAATGTGATCAGAGGCTGGGCCACAGGGCTATGCTTTTCCAAATCATTAAACATTTGATTTATGCAAACTAGCCATGTGCAATTTTGAATAGGATTTATAATGGGTACTTTTTTGCAAAGTTTTGAGATTTATATCTTAGTAATAGGTTTGTGAAAAAAGTTACCAGCATGCATATCTCACCTCAATGACATCCCCAGTCCTGAAAGCAAGACAGGTTGGGTCATAGAGGTTTTGATAATCATGTATTGCTTTTGCTGTTACAGTCTTCGTCTTAGAGGCATCTATACAAAAACAGAAGTGGAATAACATTATAAATATATTAACTAAACATAAGTACACAACTATTATAAAACAAGTAAGGTAGAAAAACTCTTTGTTTTTATGTTTTCTTTTTATTATTTTATTATCATATTTGATTTTTTCCATAAGATCTTAAAAGTAGCAAGAAAGATAAATATTGTAAAAAACAGACAACTATTTTCAAAGACATGTTTCGGCATGCTTATGCCATCTT
>WUAP02144346.1:1487-11745 GCA_015163945.2 Stichodactyla helianthus | reverse complement strand
CGCCGCGGGGGGGGCGGGGGGGGGGGGGGGGGGGGCGGGGGGGGGTAGGGGGGGGGGGGGGGGGGTTGGGGGGGGGGGAAGGAGAGGCGATCCATGCCCTCCAGATGACCACTACACACAGGATAGTCCAATGATGCTTTCTTGATGACTAAGCAGCAGTCAAGTGATAAGGATTTGGCTAACAGCCAACCCTACCCCCTCCACCCAAAAAAAGTCATGATAATCTGCAGTTAGTTAACTTACAATTTCAAGACTGAGGATTTCTTGCCCAACATCATGGTGAGAAATTCATTGTAACTGATGGTTCCTGTTAATGATAAGTATTAATATTTGGAAGTGTAAGAATATTGCTTTATTCTTGCTAATGATCCAAACAAGCCCAGGCATCTTCTTGGCCCCTTCTGGCAAGTGCATAACATATTTCTTGAGATTTTTGTGGATATATCCCTCCATATTCATCACTGGTACACCAGGGACAGATCCAGGGAAGGGATGCAGGGGTGTATATACCCCTCCTCCCAGATTAGCTACATTAATGGTGCACCCCCCTCAAAAAATCCTGGCTCCACCTCTGTACACCCAAACAATGCCTATTTAAAATACTATTTCTGTCATCATTATATTACCCAATCCTTTGTGTAGTGCCCCTAAAGGGAAAGTGTTGCTCCCTCGCTCTTATGGACCTCTCATGTCAAAGACTATTCAAGAACCCCCTTGCAGACTCCTAGAATTATACACCCCCTTCCCTATAAACCCCTTAAGAATTAGGGAGCATTCATTTTTTAGGAGGGGGGGCAGAGGAATTACAGTAATCAAATACCAAAAAATGGCTGACCCCCCTGGCAAGGAATTGAACTATATTGATGACCCACCCCACTACCAAATATAAAAATATAATAGCCTCACTGGTTTAACATTAAAAAAAAAAACATGACCCACCCCTTTTCATCTAGTAAATTTTTCTTGACCCCCCCTCAATTCCTCTGCCCCCCCTCCTAAAAAATAAATGCTCCCTTAGCCTTTATTATTCAGTGCAACACCCACCACACACCAAAAATTTTTGAGGACCTCCATTTGTCATTCCCCCACACAACATTTTATGTGAATGCTCACTAATAGAAAAACAAAGGTGTCTTAATTTTTGGGATCATAATTTTACCAGAATTTGTAGTATCAACTTCAGCTATCATTTTCTTAAGCTCCAGATGTGTCTTAGCCTGACCAAGTTTTTCCATCATCTGCTTTAACTCCATGATATCTAAAGAAAAAATATCATTCATAGCTAGAATTACACATACAGTTAATATTAATTATATTATATAAAGTTACAAAAAATTTGGAGTGGCTAATCACCCTTTCTTGCAGCTCAATAGGACATTTGCACTATGGCGTCATTGACCTCTACTACCAGAATCCCTTGCTCACTTTCTTTTGTTTAACTAATTAGCACCAATTGTCTTGCTATTCTCATGAGGAAATACAAATTTGAATATGAAAGAAAATATGCAAAGCATTCTGGTAGTAGTGGTCAAATGATGCCATCATGCAAACGTCCTATATAGCTGAATTGCAAAGGACACAGCTCAATGTGGCCGAGTCAAAGGCATACAAAGGCACCACAGACCACCGCCATATGACTCCTGTCTGACCATGGAGCACAGCTCCGTTGTCAGACATGAAAATGCATATTTAAATGTAAGATATTTAAAACATGTTTAAACATGATGTAAATATTTAAGTGGTCTCAGTGACTTAAAAAAAAGTTTTTCAGACATTTCAGCTAATAGGCTAAATCCAGTCTTTTCAATGTGACAATTTGTTAGCCATGTGAGCACTTAAAAGTTTCTTCAGCTTTCACTTATGCTCATGCCTGCCTTAATGAGCATGGTGTTCATCTCAGGCAAGTTCATTTGATCATTCCCAGAGTGAGGATCTCTCTGAATACCAAGCCTCCAGAAAATTTCTTTTGAAATAAATCCTTCTCCTGGTCAATGACCTCCATATTCTTTTAATGTGGGTGACTTTTAATGTTTCAATATTGTGGGAGATACTTCTCTTATGTTCAGACACTCTAGTTCTTAACACTAAACAAAAATATGTCTGATAAACATTTTTAAGTTATGACTTTTTATTCCTTTGCAGTACTGGAATATTTAAATGTTTTAAATATGTCCAAGGGTAGAAAGATATCTATGAAACCAAGTCCCCAGCATATTTCCCTTTCTTAGCAGTTTAAATCGGCCCTGGTCAAGAGACCAGGGATGGCATAAGAAAGCACTTCCCTCTGCTGGTAGGGATTCAAAAGGAAGTGCAATACCCCTGCATTCCCCCAGTTAATGTGCCCAGATTTTCAAGGATGGTGCATTAGTGCTTTCAAGTTCAGGTTTGTAATAGATATCTTCCTTTTGAAGGTAATTTACTGAAGGGTTGGAGTACTACACTTCCTCTTAAAAATCTGTTATGGATTATATCATAGATGCATGACTTAATTCAACATAAAACAACAAATTTAAACTAATTAAAAGTACAATAACATGATAAAAATAGGGACAATTTATGTCATATTCTAAGATTACACAAGCATAATGTACTCAATATTAATAAAGAACTCATGGACAGTTTCTGGTGGTCATTTTTTGTTGTCAATTCCCCAGTTTGGTGTACAGTTTACAGGCCACTATCTAAAAAGTATTGATTTATTTATTAATTTAATATAGCAGCTTTTCGGTGAAAATGATCAAAGGCCATTACTGACTGGTAAACTGAAATAAATGTTTATATTTAGAACACATGGACAAGGTGGAAACATATGGAAAACTGCAAATTTGCATAACTCCTCTCATGCAACTAAGGTTTTATTAAAAGGAAACAGCATATTTACCCTGTTTTTGAATTGTAATTAATCTTTTAAAATTCTTTTTAAACTGCATACATATAAATTGAACTGGGCATATACTCTATGCTTTATTCAAATTATTTAAAAGATCAATTAATAAAATTATTGAAAAAAGAATTAAATATTTATCAAAAGCTCACCTATGTCTCCAGAGTGATCCTCGTCGAACTCCATAAATTGATCTGAAATAAAATAGATAATTAGGGGAAAAAATAATTATCATAATAAAAAGCTTCAGTTGTTTAATACATGAGTATCAATATCATGCAATAAGCTGACACTCAATATGATAACAAGCAGGAAAGAAAGTGAAAGGTGACGGAAAAGGAGCAATCAATATAGAATGTATTACTTTAATTTATAGCTCTTACGTTTGTATTTTTCGAGCGTTCCACTAAGATCTGGATAGTCGTCTTCATCATCGTAATCCCCAGAGTTGATAAAGCTCTAAATAAAGAGTTAATTAACATCATAAATATTTGTGCAGCAAGCGCTTGATTCAATCAAATAAGTTGAGTGAGTCGTCCAAGTTTCTTAAAATATATTTCCGCCAATGCTTGATAAAAAATCCTACGATAAAGAATGAATGTAACAAGGTATTGCAATTACTGAGGAGCCTGGAGTACGTAGCGACGCATACTGAGCTCCCGGTTGGATCTTCATAACAAATAAGTAAATATATAATCTAAAGCTATTTACCCAAGTGCTTCAGCGATTATATGAATCTACACAAGTGTATTACACCCGGAAATAAATGTTAAAAATTATCACAATTTATATGGGACCTGCGACTTCTTTTAGACATTTCTGAACGATTCCAGAACGTACTGGAGACAGCCTGATATAAAAACTACCTTATTGATTTCGTCTAGGGACTGTTGCTGCTCTTTCTTTAATTCACCATATCGCTTCCCACCTAAGGTAACAACACAGTACATTTCTTTAACTGCCTGGTCTAAAACAAAAAAACTGATGAAGAAAAAGGGTTTCAAGATACCTTGGTAATCCATTGAAGTCATGGCTATGGATCTTTAATTCAGTTGCCAGTATAGACTTTCAGGGGAAACTGCTATCCGCCTCGAAAACCCAACCTTCTCTGCATGTGAGGGCAGGTTCGATCGTGTTCTTGTGTTGCCAATGTTATTTAAATAATACAACTAAATTTTGATTGGCTCTTTAGAGTATCATAATTGTAACTATTGGTCTCGTGATTGACAGGCGGAAATAATAGAAATATAACGCCTTCCATCTTCACAGGAAGTCCACATATTTCTTCAGACTAGTTTCAAGATGTTATCTTCTCAGTCTTCTTCCTATAGAGATAAAAGCGAAATTCTAAATCACGAAAATTACAGCAAAATTTTAATCAAAATAAAGTTAGGGATTATCAGCTGGCGTTTTCTAGCGTTAGACCGTCGTTGGGCAAGAATATATCATATTAAAGGATGTTATTTGCCAAAAGTTCTCGTCACGTGAGTCAAAACCAAACGATATCACGTTAAATTCCATAAAATGAGTCATTGATAGTCTAGTTTGCTTTTTATGGTCATCAATTGAATTCGAAGATACCGTATAAGGAAATCCGGAATGGTGCTGGATTCTGGATTCCAGGTAAAGGATTCCGGATTCCATATTTTGAATTATCTAGAAATATGGAGGTATGGACCCGCCAAGTTAATCATATCACAAAATGTAACCAAAATTGCCTTGGATTATCAAAGCAAGGTTCTAGGTTTTTTCCTTCGACCTTGTATGCATAAAGTTTTTATTCACGCGAGTAAAAAAAAAAAAAGAAAGAAAGCTCAAGCGCTTCTTTTATCCGCCGTTTACATTGGAAATGTTGCAATAGAAGCTGCGCTCCATTATTTCGGTGAATTGTTCTAGTCCTAAAAAGAAGGTGCCAGGAACCCTGTACATCTAAGAAACGCTTCTCACATCGTTCCCCTCAGCTGGGAATCACACTCAGAGAGTCCTCAAAACTACAACCACAGGGTCATGTACCTGCGTGTTAAAGTAGTTATGCGTGCTTTTACACCACTGAGTTTGTTGAGGTTGGCGAAGAGAATTCCCAGCTCGCGTGTCAATTTTTGATGGACAAAACCGAATTCGATATTATTGGTCGCTATTTCTTTTAGTATTTCTCCTAGCTATAGCAGGTGCATTTATCACTGAAGGGGAGATCCTTCACCAGAGTTTTCTGGGCAGAAGTCGCACGTGATTCGTCATATCGTCTTTCTAATCGAAAAAATGTTCGCATCTGGTCTTTTTGTCCAGCCATCTACGAATGGAAACACCAATATGGAAGATAATAAACTCTACATTGCGGTAACTAATAGACACTTTCGGAAGACTCTCCGCTTTGGTTGTAATTTGGAATGGAATGGAATGGAATAGAATAGAAAGGATTTTTTTTGGGGGGGGGGGGGGGGATTGTACCCTGTGATACCCTAAATGCCGCACACACTCATGCAATTTGATTTGATAGAACGGTTATTCGTAATAACTGTCAAGGGAAACCAGTAAAAATAGTCTATTGTCAAGAAATATGGACTCCTTTTGAACTTTAAGAAAATCATTATTGAATGGTATGCCAATTTCAATTTAGAGTTCAGTTATAATCGCAAAATAGAATACTAAGCCAATTAACGACTAGCATACTGGTTTCCATGGCAATTACTTCCCCGCTACGCCACGTGGAGGCTACCGTTCATCGTAGCGGGTTTTCCCGCTCTGTATAAACCAACAGAGGGGTGGCCAATCGGGGTGTTGTGAAGCCGACAAATTGGAATTCCCAGGCCCTATCAGAATTTAGTAGAGGCAAGGGCATTACACCCGCCTTCACAGCCAAACAAGCTAAGTTTTGGAGGGGAAAAACGCCACTAATTGATATTAGCGCTTACCAATGAATGACTTAGGGAGGGGTTACTTCACAACTGTCCTAAAACTAACACACACACACATTCGCGAGAAGCGGCGCGGCGCGCGCGCAAGAGCATCTTTATTTACTTCAAGTTTATTTTTAAAGCAGACTGTCTAAGAGCTTAACCCATATTAACCCCGGTGTAAGAAAAAAAAGAAAAGGGAGGAGCCACACACGCCATGGGGGAACTAACTGCCTGATTACAACCATTCTAAACTGTCTAAACCCAATCTACTTACATATGCTACCGAACATCAGCCGAATATTATTTTACATTACTGATCTGGAGACATCCGAAGGACTCCAGCAAAAGACAAACAAAAACTATTCCTATATTCTCATATTGGATGGAGATATCCGAAAAATCTCTAGACAAAACCTATATTAAGAACAACAAATATGAAGAATCGAACTAGATCAGATAGAAATCAAAACCTATATTATTCTAATGCTGGAGATATCCGAAGGATCTCCATGAAAGACATAACCAGCCTAGTCCTACCCTCCCCCCTATCTGGAGACTCATGAAAGACCTTCAGATAATCTAGAATCTAAAGTATTACAGATTGAATCCAGACCTAATTCAAAATCTTCTACGCTCTCGTACTATAGCTGACAAAGGCCGCCAATATGTACAAAACATAACGAAAAACTAAATATAGTCAATCTTGTCCTACAAAGACCGAAATAGATCGTGTTGACTATAAGTCGCATCGAAATGAAACCGGAAACGCAATCGAAGTTGAAACCACATTCAAATTCATTAATTTAGATCGAATAGGCCGAAAATGCCGAAATCAATATTAATTACAACGTGGGTATATTGCCAATCAGAACACAGGGGCCTCACCTTGATTTTGTCACGATGCGAAGATCTCCTCCCTAACTGTTATATGAAAACGAATGCACTGCCAAATTCAAATCCGAAAGAAACGTCTAACATAGAATCCCCACAATTTGACGAAAAACCTTGTCTCCCAAACAGCTCAGGAGGCGATTCTTCATGTACCCACGCTTAAATTATTAATAAAATACAACAAAATGGAACAGACTTACGTTGGACTACTCCCTGTAGACTTGATGACGAGTACGGATTCCAAAAGCTGGTATTTCAATGTTCAGTTGTTTGTTCGTAGGTTTTCCTCCTGGAAGGTGCGTGCAGTCGCGCATATCTGTGAGATTCAGTCCAAGTACAGATGTACAGTTCAATGTTCATTATACAGGGAACAATTAGTTGAGTACAAGAAAGTTCCATCCAAAATGCAGCGAATGCCGATTGCCATTATAGTCCTTCAGGTTCGTGCCAAGGATACCTGTCCAACTGAGTATTAATACTTCCATCCAACTGATGTTTCCAGTTTATTCTCATCCCATGTCTTTTGGCGATCCTAAAAATAAAACAAATTTGTAATAAACTGTTTTCGACAATTAAACCGTTTCGTTTTTACTCATTTGCTCATGTCTGGGGGGCGCTTTGAACATAATAGTTCTTCATGTGCAGCGAAGGATAACAAGCTATTGCATTTGTAAAGTGACGCAAAATCAATAATAATCATGGGTGGATCCAAAAATTGAGGGAGTGTGCCCCCAGAATTTCAGAATTTTTTGGGTGGGGGATTACACCACTTCATGATCGAGACTCAAGCACTAATAATTGATTGTAAATAACTCATCTCCGTGCGCACCCCTGCGTCCTCCCTAAATCCGCCCCTCATAAGATACCAGTGAATTGTATCAATAAACGAGGTAGATATAGTTTTCTTAAGGTATTAGGAGTCCTAGCAGGAACAACAACGCTTACAGAATGATTAAAATCCGAGCATATTGAACCTGAGACCTCAGAAGTGAGAGGCGAGTGTGCTACCGCTGGGCTGCCTTTGATTCCCACTGCAACAATAGCAACAACAACATAACAACAAACAATAGCGTCAGAAGCAACATCCTGCAACAGCCGAAACAAACGTCACACAAATACACTGCAACACAATAACAATGGTTTTATGTATGCTTACATCTTCCACGTTGTCAAGCCAGCATTACGTCGATTTCGAAACGATTGTCCCTGTATATGTTCTCACCAGCTCTAGCTGCAATCCGAAAAAAATAAATAAATAAAAAAGATTTAACACTTAAAATTCGTTATAAATCTGAAGTATATTGTGCTCAGTATCTGTTTCATTGCTATTACCCAAATACTAAATGTACTGTATTCATAAAAGCAAGCTAGTATACTATATACCTTTTGCACTTCAGCATTTTTCTTCATTTAATAAGCTTACCGGTAACTTCTTTACCTGAAAATATACTAAAAAGATAACATCAAAGAAATACAGAAACCGTAGAAAGCTTTCGTAGCTCTGCTCTCTCTTTAGAACTAGGGTTCGACTCCCAATTGCATTATTAAGCTCAAATATTCAACGAGGCACCACACCCTATCGAAAACAGATCAGGGCTCGTTTTGTAGTTTCTATATGAATATGTGGACCGCGTTGTGTAGTTTCTATGTTAAATAATACAAACAGTACATCTCACTCATCACGAGGGTAACTGATTCCCATTTGAAGCAAAAAAAAAAAAAAAAAAAGAGGGTTTGAACCCAGTTGCATTGCTGAAGTAACTGACAGCCATAAGCAGATAACGCCACACTGATGATGAACAAATCCAATATATGTTGTTATAGAGTGAATCATGAGATTGCAGCTGCAACAGATATGAACCAACTGAAGATTAATAATACGACAAATTCAAATAAATTCAAAATATATACAATAAATTCAAAATGCAATAACTTCAAATGCAACAAATTCAAATATTAAAGAATACACTATTAATATTACGATAAATTCAAATTATAAATTCAATACAATAAATTCAAAAAAGTTCAAAAAAGTTCAAAAATACAATAAATCAATACGATAAAGTCAAAATGCAATAGAGTAAAAAAAAAATTAAAAACTACAATAAATCAATACGATAAGTCAAGTAAATATAAAATGCAATAAATTCAAAATGCAATAAATTCAAATAAATTCAATAATATAATAATAATATAGTTATACAAACCACTCTCTCAAACCCTAAAGAAAATTAAAAATAAATAAATTAATTAATTAATTAAAAAAAGGGGGAAATTAAAATTAATAAACCTTATAAAGAAACAGAACACGGTAACGTTTCACTTGCGTACCTTCAATGCTTACAGAAAAAAAGAGAAGACTCTCCTAGAGTCCAGTTCTAGAGCCCACTTTTCTTCCAATGAGATGTTTAATACAACTGATCATGTTGTACAGTTGCTGTTGTTGTAGGATACATAACCAATCCCTTCAACTTGAAAATAAAGTCTAACAGAACTGTATAGCATTAATAAATAAGTGGCTGTCTATGATTTTATACGATTTTATACGAATTGCGTAGCAAACCACTTGCATATCATTCGTAGAAAATGCCTGAAAACTCCACACACCTCAGTTTATTAAGCACTTTAAATTCATGCTGCAATTACACACGCGAATACATATTGTCCAGAGTTAGTCCCCTCTACTAACTCTGATATTGTCCAAACACATCAATTTGCCTCATTACCAGACCACAATTTCGCACTGAACAGTTAGGTGCGGCTAGCTATTTCAAATATGTGCATTACCGGCATTAGCTCAGTATATACGTTATGTAAAATTCATAGTAAAGCTTACATACTTCGGTAAACTATATTAGAAGCTGTCAGTCCTACAAAAATAGACAAAGAAACTGTGATTAAGCTCTTAAAAATCATTTATATCTATGAATAACCACCATGCACATAAGACTATCATTAATCGGACAGGGCATAATCAACGGAAATAGATAAATAAGATATACTAAAATACTAAATATCTACAGTATAACCATGCGCACTTTGACTATCAGTGATCGAAATAAGTTAGAATCAACGGAAATAGGATCATTAAGATATACTAAAAAACTAAATATCTACAATATCATGAGCACTTGAGTATCAGTTATCGAAGATGTTAGAATCAACGGAATTAGATCATTAAGAGATCATTAAGATATACTAAAATACTAAATATCTACAACTTAATCATGCTCACTTTATTCTCAACCATCGAACAAATTAGAAGCAACGGAAATAGATAATTAAGATTTACTAAAAAAACTAAATATCTACAACATAATCATGCGCACTTTGAGTATCAGTGATCGATTAGGTTAGAATCAATGGGAAAAGATAAATACGATATACTAAAATACTAAAAAACTAAATATCTACAACGTAATTATGCGCACTTTTATTCTCAATCATCGAACAAGTTAGAATCAACGGAAATAGGTCATTATAAATATATACAGTATAATCATGCGCACTTTATTCTCAATCATCGAACAAGTTAGAATCAACGGAAATAGGTCATTATAAATATATACAGTATAATCATGCGCAC